>BQNB010024539.1:0-60593 GCA_026074375.1 Tanacetum coccineum | reverse complement strand
AAACCCAAACAAACGAATTCTCTAAGCGGGTAAGAAATTGCGGAGCGAGTTGGGTTAGCAATTTTTATCGCCGCCGCTATGCGCAGGTATCCAACTAATTCATAAATGAAGAGGTCAATAAACTAATTATTACGTGTCAGATGTATGGAGAAAAAAATTATCATACACTTATGACTAATTTGACATTTACAAGTAATACCAAAAATAGATGAGTAGTGATATCTTGATAACATGGTTTCAAAGAGTAGGTCACCAATATCTTCTCACGCTCAACTCAATAAGACATTCTTGATAAGGTGTGTCGGATTTTACATAGGATTGTGTGGTGTTTTATGCTTAACTTTATTTCTATATTATATTTTTCACACTATAATATAATTATGGAAAAAGATGAACATGAGAGGGTAATGGCATCCATTATGATGGTTTATCAAAAAGTCTAAAAGTTATGAATAAGTTTATGTTTTATTTCATTTATAGTGGAGTTTCATTTCATGTCTAGGTGTCATGAAGAAGTCCTAATTCTTGAACTTCTTCATAATTTCAAAACATTTAATGCATGTGTTATGTAAAGCATTTTATGAAGTTGTAAATGTTTACACCATAGTGAATGTATGTCTATAATCCCAAGTGGTCTAAAGATAATTGACGTGGCATTTTATAAACCTTTAGAAAAGGTTTATCTATACTACTATATAAAGCATTTATAATGTGGGACCCAATAAAAATTAAGATAAAGAGGTGCAATTTTGACCATCCATCTCATTTTAAACAACCACATTATAAAGTGACATGTGTTACATTTTGATTAAAAAATAACCTTTATTTTCAAATTGAAATATCTTTTTATCAATTTAATTTTATTATGATCTAATTTCATCATATTTTTTTAAAATTTTGTGCTCTTTAATTCAACATCCATTTTGATATTTTTTTTTGTTTTTATACATTTTTAGTGGGTTTATTTTGTGTTGATTTATATTTTTTTACAACTTTAATCTTAATAAATATAAACTTGATACGTTAAAACTATATACTTTCGGAGAGAGTGTTGTCTTTTTACATGCGAGAATGATAATGTTAATATAGTGTTGCGAAAAAGCTACGAAAAACCCAAACGAACACATACATTCAAAGTGTTGTGAAACGAAATTACTAAGCGGGTAAGAAATTGAGTAAAGAGTTGATTTTGTAAATTTTTTATTGCCGCCGCTATGCGCGGATAACCAACTAGTCATAGTAAATGCTCTAATGTTGAATATGTTGTGAGATAGAAAATAAAAGTGGGTCATCATTGTAAAAAATTTATTGTATTTAATTTGAAGTGCTCACTCACAAAACTTAAACATGACCACTCTCATGTTCAAAATGAACATGAGAGGATCCTAATCCATTAATTATATATCATCAAATTAATCATGCCAAAAAATTAAAATACCATTGGACAAGGCTATCAAAATTACACCAATAGTATAAAGTGTGCTTAACTTAGAAGCTCAAATATGAAGGTTGGGCCAAACTATTAACTTCCATAGATCATTAGCCCATATAGTAATGCAAAGTGGGATTATTTGCTGACTAGCAGATTCCAGTTGCACTTGTTATAGAGAGTGGTGGGATTAGTCCATGTAATCAAGTTTCAGAGAGTATATATTTTCCCAGTCCTAATTACTACGTAGTTTAATAACTTAAATTATCGAGAAATAAATTTTGTTGCCGCACGACTATCTGCTATGCTTTTAGATCGATCAGTCGCTAGTGAAATTCCATATGTGGTTGTGGATTTACAAATTATGTTACAAATTCTTGGAACTAAAACATTAATAGCAATGAAAGATATATGTACTAAAACTACTATGATACATGGGGTATATAACATTCTGTTACAAATTTAAGAACAAGGAAGTGACCTTATAAGTTTTGGTTCATTCAAATTCAAAAGTAAGAAACATGTGAGCAGGTAATCAACAAATTAAATGGATACGAGGTATATATGTTCTAATATTTGTTCTAAATTACCTATATTTGAACCCACAACCTCTTGGTAAAGTTGATTACTTTTTACCACATGTTACTACGGAAAGTATTCAAATGGGGCATTAGAGAAGAAAAATATTAAAACGTAGTAAGAAGCTAAAAGATATATAATCACTACACAACTTGTACTCACATCATAAGAAACACTCCGACGCACACGCTACATGAATAGTGGCGGGTTACAAGTTTTTTGGATTATCGCACTGTTTGGTTTATATTTAGTTTGACAAAAAGGTTTCCTAGCTATACATAATTCTTATTAGTCAACATTGAAAGTCAAGTTAACATTCAAACATTCAAGTCAAGTCAAGACATTTATTATTCATTAATTTAAATTGGGCCTAAGCCCATGGTAATCATTCCAGAATGTTCTCTTGTATCATATTTATAGGATAGTTGTTATCAATAATAATCAAGGAATCAAATTAGCTTTCAATATGGTATCAGAGCAAAAACCGATCCTCTCCTAATTTCTCTTTAAAAAGTCGACCCTCTCCCTAAGTTCTCTCTATATCTCTCGACTACTATAATCTCAAATCATCTCCGATTGTATTTCAATATGTTCACATGTACCCTAGCCCAATACGTGGCCTACAAGACTAATGTTGCTCAACAGTTTACACCACAAAAGCATTACAGATTGCCGCATCCCGGTCAAGGTATACTCGGTCCTGCTCCGGCTATTTATGCATCCCAACCTACTCCTTTACCAAGTGCGTTTAGCACTATGCCGCTGCAAGACCCGACTTGGCACATGGATACAGGTGCCTCTTCTCATTTAAATTTTAATGCAAGTAATTTAAGTACCATTTTTGATAAACGCTTATTTCCATCTGTTCACGTTGGTGATGGCAAGTCTATTCCCGTCACCAACACAGGCCATAGCATTATTCCTTCCCATCATCGCCCACTTCATCTTCATAATGTTCTTGTAACCCCCAATATAATTAAAAATCTCATTTCTGTTCGTCAGTTCACTAGGGACAATAATTGTACTATTGAATTTGACGCCTTTGGTTTTTCTGTGAAGGATTACTTGACTCGTCATATCCTCCTTCGATGTGACAGCTCGAGCGATCTCTATCCAGTTACCAAGCCATCAACTTCTCCCATTGCTTTTCTCTCGACAAGTGCCTCCACGTGGCATCAACGCCTCGGACATCCGGGTGATCAAGTGCTACGTTCGCTTGTCTCTAGTCGTTTTATTTCATGTAATAAAGAAAAATCTTCACATATTTGTCACGCTTGCCAACTTGGCAAACATGTGAAGCTTCCCTTTCATAGTTCAGATTCTATTGTCGAACATTGTTTTGATATTATTCATTCTGATTTATGGACATCTCCCATTATTAGTTCTAGTGGTTTTAAATATTATGTCTTATTTCTTGATCATTTCTCTCATTTTCTATGGATTTATCCTCTTCGTTCTAAATCTGACATGTTTGATAAATTTTTGCATTTTCGCAACTATGTTAAAAATCAATTTAAATGTGAAATTAAAAACTTCCAATGTGATCATGGCGGTGAGTTCGATAATAACCGACTCCACACCCTTTTTGCCAAAAATGGCATCCAATTTAGATTCTCTTGCCCAAAAACCTCCCAACAAAATGGCAAGGCGGAGCGAATGATACGAACAATTAATAATACCATTCGTACTCTTCTCTTTCAAGCACACCTCCCCCTACCTTTTGGGTCGAAGCCCTCCATATGGCCACCTATCTCCTAAACCTTTTACCATCTACCGCAATCCATAACGATATACCTTTCACACGCCTTTTCAACAAACCACCCAATTACTCGCACCTTCGCATCTTTGGGTGTCTATGCTACCCTCATCTCCACTCACCTCATAAACTTGCCCCGCGTGCCACACCATGTATCTTTTTAGGCTATCCCGCCTATCATCGTGGTTTTCGTTGCCTTAACCTCGAGACAAACAAAATTATTCTCTCCCGACACGTCACCTTTGACGAAACACAATTCCCTTACAAATCTATGACACCTTCCTCGCCACCTTCTTACACCTTCCTCGATACTCAACGTTCACCCCTCCTCACTTCTCTTGCATCCAAACTTCCTAATCCTTCCACAAACATCCCACACCAAACGAGCATCCCAACTGCTCCACCAATTACCGATCCAACCCAAAGTCCTCCTCACACCGGCCCAAATTCACCAGGCCCAACTTTCCCCACCAACCAGCCCACTAGTCACGAACCAAACAACATTCAAACCCAAACCCAAAACAATCCGCTGCCACCACCCATATTCGATCCACCAAATCCACAAACCAATACCAACCCAGTTAATGAACCACCCCGCACTCATCCCATGATCACACGGTCTCAATCGGGTATTGTCAAACCCATCGAACGTCTTTCTCTTCACACTTCATCTCTCTCTCCTATTCCCAAATCTCCGTTTATTGCTCTAAAAGACCCTAATTGGTGTAATGCTATGTATGATGAGTATAATGCGTTAGTTAAAAATGGTACTTGGATTCTTGTTCCAAGGCCGTCTGATGTTAACTTGGTTCGATCTATGTGGTTATTTAAGCATAAATTTCATGCTGACGGTACTTTGAGTCGTTATAAGGCTCGACTTGTTGCTAACGGTAGTAATCAGCAACACGGTGTTGACTTTGATGAGACATTTAGTCCAGTTGTTAAGCCGGCCACCATTCGCACCGTTCTTAGCCTTGCTGTGTCTCGACAGTGGCCTATTCACCAACTTGATGTTAAGAATGCATTTCTTAACGGTGATTTATCTGAGACAGTGTATATGCATCAGCCCCCTGGTTTTGTTGACTCTCGTTATCCTAATCATGTATGTCTTTTGCAGAGGTCTTTGTATGGTTTGAAACAGGCACCTCGTGCTTGGTTCCAGCGGTTTGCAGGTTATGCCACTCGGGCTGGTTTTTCTCCTAGTCGGTGTGATTCTTCATTGTTTATATATACACAGGGTTCTCAGGTTGCTTATTTACTTATATATGTGGACGATATTATCCTCACAGCTTCTTCTCCAGTTCTACTTCAGCAGATTGTAGACTCTTTGCATAAAGAGTTTGATATGAACGATTTCGGGGCACTTAATTATTTTCTTGGCATCTTTGCTGTTCGTCATCTTACAGGGTTATTTTTGTCTCAGAAGAAGTATGCTCGTCTGCTTCTTGAGCGAGCTCATATGGTTAATTGTAACCCGTCTCGGACACCAATTGACACTGACTCCAAATTAGGTCTGGACGGCGTTCCTGTTCAGGATCTTACTTTATATCGTAGTCTTGCAGGGGGGCTCCAATATCTTACCTTTACTCACCCAGATTTGTCCTATGCAGTTCAACAGGTTTGTCTCTATATGCATGATTCGAGGGAGCCACACTTTACTACTCTCAAACATATCCTGCGCTATGTTCAGGGCACCCTGGAGCTTAGTCTTCAGTTATATGCTTCCGCTACTACATCTTTAGTTGGGTACACTAATGCTGATTGGGCAGGTTGCCCTTCCACCCGCAAGTCTACTTCCAGTTATTATGTGTTTCTAGGTGATAACCTTTTGTCGTGGTCTGCTAAACGACAACACACCATCTCTTGCTCTAGTGCTGAAGCAGAATACCGGGATGTTGCTAATGTTGTTGCAGAAACTGCATGGATTCGTAATCTCCTTCGTGAGTTACACTCTTCTCTTTTGACAGCTACTCTGGTTTACTGTGATAACGTTAGTGCAGTTTATATGTCAGCCAACCCGGTTCAACACCAACGCACCAAACATATTGAGATTGATATACACTTTGTTCGTGATATGGTTAAAGCTGGTCATGTTCGGGTTCTTCATGTTCCATCTCGTTTTTAGTATGCTGATATCTTCACCAAAGGTCTTCCCTCAGCTTTGTTTGAAGATTTTCGCTCTAGTTTGAGCGTACGGCCTCCTCCCGCTCTAACTGCGGGGGCGTATTAGTCAACATTGAAAGTCAAGTCAACATTCAAACATTCAAGTCAAGTCAAGACATTTATTAGTCAAGACATTTATTATTCATTAATTTGTATTGGGCCTAAGCCCATGGTAATCATTCCAGAATGTTCTCTTGTATCCTATATATAGGATAGTTGTTATCAATAATAATCAAGGAATCAAATTAGCATTCAATATGGTAATGTGCGATTGGTTACACGATAACTGGGTACCCAACGGGAGTCAACCCAAATGATCTATTCACTTCATTCACGGCTTACTACGGAGAGTAATTAACGGTTCATGATTATGGGGACTTAAAGGCAAAGCAGTTACTTAGGCAATAGTAAATTGAAATACCATGTAGAAATAATTGCATTCATGTTTATAGCATGTATCCCCCTTGCGGGTTTATAAAAAGATTGAAATGCGAGGCTATGAACTCACTGACGTTTATGGGAATTGATAGCCTAATTTTATAGGGAATGAAAGTAACGGCTTCAACATGGCAATCACAGACAACCTGGGTTAATATATGGCAAGTCTTAGTTTGATTGTATATATAAGTTTTTGGATATCGATGTTGGTTTTGATATAAAAATTATCATAACACCGTTCATGCCATCATAGTTTAGAAGTTATTTAGTAAACGTTTATGGAGCTAGGGCACTTTAAATCGTAAACCCAACAGCTCAGATAGAATGTAATACCAAGATGAAACTTCTTAATATGAAGCTCCCTAGTATTGAGGTATGATATGGATCCGGGACATGATTTTTGAAAGCACATCGATGATGAATGATATAAGGATTAGAACATAAGCAGTTTTAAGCATTTTATTCAATATCTGGAAATGTTAAGCACGAGGAGCGTTAATTAAAGTTATGACATATAATGTTTTGGATATGATTTTACACTTTTTCAAAATGTTACATTTTAGACCTTGGGGTTTGGAAAATTGCAAGTAGGCCCCTAGGTTTGCATTTTTACGACTTTGGTCCTTCAACTTTTATTGATATACCAAGTAAACCTTGTACTTTAAAAAGAGACATAATAGACCCCTATAGTTATGACTTTGATAAAATGACACTTTTAGTCCTTTTAGTTATAAGTTTCTGAAATTTATGATATATACCCCTTGCATGGATTATAATTACAAAACATGTCCAAATTGCCATGCAAGCTTAATTTAACATTTCAATAGTCATTTATAAGTTATAATAAACTAAAATATGAAGGTTTAACACAACATAAGTTTAATTTAACGATTCGTTAAGTTAAAAGGTAAAACGGGTCAAATTAGGGTTTCAAAATGAAAACGCGCAGGTTTTAAGGTCAAATTCTCTTATAACTTATCAAAGTACTTATTTTAACATTATAATAGCTTATTAGGATAGGTTATAACAAAAGTTTACAAGTTTAACCCATAGTTTAAGTAAAAACATGAAATTAGGGTTTCGGGTGTACGGTTTTGGATCAAAAAGGCATAACACTTAGGTTTTTGAGTTCAAAGCTTTATATTATGATTTTAGCAAGATCATATGAACATTATAACGTTACATGAGCAGAATATAAGCTTAGAGAACCTGGTTTGAGCTTATAGCTTGGAAACGGGTCAGAATCGGGACTTTAAGCTTCGTACGGCTAGAGTAACGACTCTTGGGCTTCGTTTCTTGGTTTCTTTTGCTTCCTTTCTGTACTTGAGACTTCTTAAGATCTATTAGAATTCATATTGAGCAAGGAGTTGCTACTATGAAGGGTTATAGAGGAGGAAGTGGGGGATGAAGAAGAATGAACACACAAGGCCCCTATTTATACCCATTTGAAGGTATAATGAGTAAGCAAGGGTTATGATCTGGTCTTGACACATAGAGGGTCTAGTTAGGGAGGTGTATAAGCTAGAAAATGAAGTGTGGAGGTATAGGAAAGTAGCTTGTATGTGTTGGCTTGTTTCTTTAATGCCGCGACTGAAGTAGGCCAAAATAAGGCCATGTGCTTCTCAAATTTGACCAAGGATTGGTCTAAGTAGGTGCATAAGCTGCTTGAAGGTTTCTAGAAGAGTTCTTGGGTGGTCATTTGCACATGGTAGCAATTTAGAGGGGTTAAAATGGTCATAGAAGCAAACCGAGTCTATTTTGGGTTTGACGGGTTCTTTAAAGGTTTTAACAAGGTACATTGTGTTATAAATGATTAATGAATGATGAAACAGGTTGTTAAGGTCTGGGATTAAAGTAATTAGTAAAGATTAGCAATTCATTTGGGTTAAAACAGATTAGAATTGAAGAAATGGGAGTACGGGTTCAACTAGGGCTCGTTTAGGGTTTTCTTGACTTTCTTGGCTTATATTTTGCATACTCTTGATTAGGAATGATGGAATACAAATCCTAGGGCTTATATAAAGTATTATCAATGAAGTTTAGTCATTGGTTTAAGTTATAATGGGTTGAAATTGAGAAAACGGGTCAAAGTTACAGTTAGGGCATAATTAGGGTTTTTTGGATTCGTTAGGGTTTTCTAGGATTTAATTTCTTGCACATTGCCAAGTTAATGATAGATAATGATTTGTAAACTCATTTTATGAGTTTATAATGGCCCTTTATTGTTATTTGGGATGTTGAAAGGTTTAAAACGAGTTAACGGGTTAATGAATCCAATTGTAACATTTAGGGTTTCTAGGATATGTTTTACGTACAAGTGAAGTAAAATGATGAAGTAATGATGAAATAATGATTGAATAGGATTGATATGATTGTAAAATAAGTTTTTACAACTTATTTGAGTGTTGTTTTGGGTTTACAATGGATAAAAGCCAAGAAACAGGTCATGGTTTAGAAACTAGCTCGGTTTTAGGGTTTAGGGTTTTGAATTAGGGTTTTGAGTGTAAAAAGATGTATGAATAGAATATTTAGGGTTTAAATCTTGAAAAATGAGTGTAGTAACTTGCTTAAGTGGTGGTAAAGAAATTAGAATGGAAACGGAGGTAAAACGGCTAGTTTAGAGATCATGCTTAATGACTTGTACATTGGGCTTTTAGAGATTTATACTTTGATTTGAAGAGATTTTATATTTCAAATGAGATATCATATTACTTGTACATATTCTTTAGAAGCTTGTGCATTCACTTTAGGGGTTAACCCTTCCATGAGATTAGGGTTTAGGGCATCCGATAATGGTTTAAAGCCCGTTTTGATATGATGTTGCAAATGGTACCTTTTAGGAAGAATGTACCTTGTAATATTGATATTATGATATTGACTTGATATGTTATGATGTTTGCTTGACATATATGAGAATAGGATTGCCATACGTAGGTTGTCCGAGTCCGTTAACTTGAGTTATGCAGGTTATATTGCATATTTGAGATATTGGCAAAGTAATGTAATGTAATAAAGCGAAAAATTTCCATGAAAAAGGTGAGTTCATATATAACTGATAGTTTGTACATCATCTAACTTAATAGATAGATATTTACATTCATGAAAATTATGGGTTGTTATAGTCTCCACCCCTTACAGAAATCTCATCCTGAGATTTAATTGAACTTGAAGTGATGATTGAAAATAGATGAGGATATTTGGCATGAATTTCGTCTTCGCGTTCCCATGTAAATTCTGGTCCTCTTTTAGAGTTCCATCGTACTTTGATTATAGGAATACGACTTCGCTTGAGTTGCTTGATCTCACGGTCTATTACTTCCACTGGTTCTTCTACAAAGTTGAGCTTGTCGTCGAGTTGAAGTTCTTTCATTGGAATAACGAGAGATTCGTCGGATAAGCACTTCTTAAGATTAGAAACGTGGAAAGTATTGTGGATACTACTAAGCTTTTCAGGAAGCTCTAGTCTGTATGCCACTGGGCTAATTCGTTCAAGAATTTTGAATGGTCCAATGTATCGTGGATTAAGCTTTCCTCGTTTTCTGAATCGAAAGATACCCTTGCGAGGTGATACTTTCAACATAACACGATCGCCAACTTGAAATTCTAAAGGCTTCCGTCTTATATTGGCATAACTTCTTTGTCGATCTCTTGCAGCTTGCAAGCGTTGACAAATTTGTACGATCTTTTTAGTGGTTTCTTGAATTATTTCTGGTCCTGTGAGTTGAGAATCTCCAACTTCATCCTAACAAATAGGTGATCTACACTTTCGTCCATAAAGTGCTTCGAACGGTGCTGCCTTGATACTGGCATGATAACTGTTGTTGTACGAAAATTCTACCAATGGTAAATGTTTATCCCATCCTTTTCCGAAATCTATGACACAAGCTCGTAGCATGTCTTCGAGTGTTTGGATGGTTCTTTCACTTTGTCCATCGGTTTCAGGGTGATATGCTGTACTCATGTCTAGTTGAGTACCCAAAGCATTTTGTAGTGATTGCCAGAATCTGGATGTGAAATGACTATCACGATCCGAGATGATAGAGATCGGTACGCCATGTCGAGAGACTATTTCTTTGATGTATAACCTCGTAAGAGTTTCCATACTATCAGTCGCTCGAATGGGAATGAAATGCGCTGATTTGGTAAGACGATCGACAATGACCCAGATGGCATCATGTCTAGTTGAGGTTTTGGGTAGCTTTGTGATGAAATCCATTGTTATCCTTTCCCATTTCCACATAGGAATTTTTGGTTGTACCAATAAGCCGGATGGCTTTTGACATTCTGCTTTAACTCTAGAACATGTCAAACACTTGCTAACATATTCTGCGATGATTGCCTTCATGTTAGGCCACCAATAGAGTTTCTTTATATCATGGTACATCTTATCAGACCCTGGGTGAATAGAATATTTGGATTTATGAGACTCGTGCATGATTAAGCCTCTTAAACCGCTAAAAAAGTGGTAACCAGCTTCGGTTTTTGATACAACGAGTTCCATCAGGACGAATTTCAAATGATTTATCCATTCCTCTTAGGTTCTCGTTTTTGAAATTTTCTTCTTTGAGGGCTTCATTTTGGGCTTCGAGGATTTGAGATGGTAATTTTGGATGAACGGTTAAGATTAATGCTCTGACTCAGAGGGGTTTGATTCGTTTCTTTCAGCTTAAGGCATCTGCCACAACATTTACCTTTCTAGGATGATAACAAATTTCACAATCATAATCTGCGAGTAGTTCTAACCATCGGCGTTGCCTCATATTTAATTCTTTTTGACGAAGAATATGTTGAAGGCTTTTGTGATCAGTGAAAACTATACACTTTGTACCATATAGATAGTGTCTCCAGATTTTAAGAGCGAATATTACTGCTCTTAATTTGAGATCGTGAGTAGTATAGTTTTCTTCATGAGGTTTGAGTTGTCGAGATGCATTTAGGCATGAATTTTTTCTGTTTCATTAGTACAGCTTCCTAACCTTTGAAGAAGATGCATCACGAGTAAACTATAAAATCATTGTTTTCTTCTAGTAAGGCTAAGATTGGTGTTTTACAGGAGTTTTTGTTTTTAAGGAGTTGAAAAGTGATTTTGTTCTTCGCCTCAGAAATAACTCTTGTTTCTGGGTTAATTTAGTCAAAGGCTTTGCAATCTTTGAAAAACCTTCGATAAATCTTCGATAATAGCCGGCGAGTCCTAAGAATTGACGTACTTCTGTGGGTGTAGTGGGAGATGTCCAATTCTTAACGGCTTCGATTTTGGCAGGGTCAACATGAAGTCCTTGATTATCGATGAGATGACCAAGAAATTGCACGATATGTATCCAGAAATCACATTTAGAGAACTTGGCATACAATTTCTCTTTTCGGAGTAATTCCAAGATTATTCTGAGATGACTTGCATGTTCTTCTTCGTTGCGAGAATAGATAAGAATATCATCGATGAACACAATTACAAACTTATCCAGATAAGGTTTACAAACACGATTCATGAGATCCATGAATACAGCAGGTGCATTTGTTAAACCAAATGGCATGACTTGAAATTCATAGTGTCCGTATCTCGTTCTGAAAGCAGTCTTAGGAATATCTTCTTCCCTTACTCTCAGTTGATGATAACCTGATCTTAAGTCGATTTTTGAGTAAACGCTTGAACCTTGAAGTTGATCGAATAAGTCATCGATCCTGGGCAATGGGTAACGATTCTTTATAGTAAGTTTATTCAACTCTCGGTAATCGATACACATTCTGAAAGATCCGTCTTTCTTTTTAACAAATAAGACAGGAGCTCCCCAAGGCGATGTACTTGGTCGAATGAAACCTCGGTCGGTTAGTTCTTGAAGTTGATTAGACAACTCCTGCATTTCTGAAGGAGCTAATCTATAAGGTGTTCGAGCTATAGGTGCTGCTCCGGGGATTAAGTCGATTTGGAATTCTACTTGGCGAACAGGAGGGATACCAGGTAGATCTTCAGGAAAGACATCTGGAAATTCTTTGACTACGGGAATGTCTTCGAGTCTTTTCTCGTCTGCTTTCTTCTCCATAACTTGGATCATAAAAACTTGACAACCTCGGGATATATACTTTTCGGTTTTTATACAGGATATGAGATTTAGTCGAGTTTTACTTCGATCACCTCGAATGATTAGAGTTTCACCGTTGATAGGAATGTGAACCACTTTCTCGTCACAGAGAATTTTGGCACGATATTTGGATAACCAATCCATACCAATGACTACGTCGAAACTACCAAGTTTAATTGGCATGAGATCGATTTTGAAAGGTTGATTTAGCAAAGTTAGAGTGCAGCCTTTAATAATAGTGTTTGTGCTCACTAAGTTTCCGTCAGCCATTTCGATAATATAAAAGGTATCTATTGTAATAGACGGAATATTTAACTTAGAGGCAAGCGATAAGGATATAAAACTTCTATCAGCTCCGGAATCAAATAATACCCTGACTAGATGCTGATTTAGGAGAAACATACCCGTAACGACATTTGGGTCTTGTTGGGCATTCTTATCTTTCAGCATGTAGGCTCTTCCTTGGGCATTGATGTTGGTCTTGCGGCACTGATTTGTGTAGTGTCCTTTCTCACCACAGGCATGGCAAACCACTGTTACTGGGAGTTGATTACTTCCGGTGGCTGGCTTCTTGCTTCGGCAGTTCTTGCTTAGATGGCCCATTCTGTTGCAATTATTACACCTACCAGTACAGGGTCCGGTGTGATGATAATTGCACCTTTTACACAGAGGGAGATCTCCGGCATACCTACCATTTTCTGATGAAGTAACAGCATAGGCTCTACCAGCTTCTTGCCTTCGGTTCTGTTGTTGACGATTGTTGTAGCGATTGTTGGTGTTGCGGTAGTTGTTGTTGCTGCGGGAGCTGTTGTTGAAAGTTCTTCTGTCGTCAAACTTTCTTTTGTTGTCGTTTGATACTTGCATTGGAACATGCTTAGTTACTTGATCCATTAGCCTTTGGGCTATGTTAATGGCCTCCTCTAAAGTTTGAGGTTTAGAGGCAGTAACATTTCCTTCAATGCTTCGAGGTAGACCTCCGATAAAAGCTTCCAAGAGTTTATCGTTGTTTGGCACCATGTTTGGACATAGAACCGTTAATTCTTGGAATCTTCTAACATAAGGTTTAAGATCATTTCCCTTTACAATCAGATTGTAAAGTTCTTCTTCCATCTTTCTGATCTCAGTCCGGGGACAATACTTGTTCGTCAGAAGCCTTTTTAACTCAGTCCAGGTAATTTGATTGGCTTGCTCTATTCCCATAGGCTGGGCATATGCATTCCACCAGGACAAAGCATCGTCAGTTAAAGTACCAGTAGCAAAAGTTACTTTGTTTTCTTCGGCACATCTGCTACGAGAGAATACTGATTCGGTTCGTTCAAACCAACGAATAAGGCCTACTGCTCCTTCCGTACCATTAAAGTAGAAAGGTTGACAGCTAATGAACTCTTTGTAGTTTCCCGTTTTCACTGCAGGAATTCCAGTAGGACCGGTGTTCCTGTTGGGATTACTAGCACTTGCCATTGTCGCAGCTTGAGCTTCTAGAGCCGAGGTGACACTATCAGCTACTAACTTTCTAATGGCATCTTGAGTCATAGCCGGTGCTTCCGTTGTTGATGCTCTTTTTGGAGGCATTCTATCAACAAAAGATAACACGTAATAAGAATGATATCACAAGTATAATGCTTGTTCTTCTTTAAAATGATTAAAGAGAAATGCTTATTTTTGAAATGCTTAAAGAATAATGCTTCATTTAAGCATAATGGTGATATCTAAAGGTTATGGTATGATGATGAATGTACGATGGATGAATGATGAACGAATGATGAATAATGATGAGATGAATAAAGCAGGAAAAACAACAAGGTAGATAACGGGATTGCCTTTGTATTAAGAACAACTTGCCTTTTTACTGTACATAGTCAAGATTTGACAAGTGTTTTTATTTATACCACACATCCCGTGGCTAGGTTAAAGCTAAAGACTGGAATTTAAACTAGAAACTAGAAACTAGATGATCACTGAATGCGGTTCTGGAGTTCGATGATAGAGTTCATGAGTTTTTCTATGTCTTCTTGGTGACGAGTTTCCATATCGTTGATGACTTCTGCCAATTCCGCGATTCTGTAGCGAGCTAAGGAGATCTTATGGTTGGATCCTATTTGCTTTCTCCTGAGTTTAGTGATTTGAGTATGAGCTTGCTGAAGTTCTGATGCTAAGGTGTCAAAATCACGTTGAATGATTATTGTTCCTTTACCAAGACCTTCGATGCAGTTTTCAATCTGTTCAAAGCGTTCAGGAGGGATTTCTTCTAGATAACATTGGATACCCTGAATTTGCTCTTCATGACGTTTGATAGCTGATTTCCGGGAAGTTTCACCAATCTCAAGAGCTTGAGGTTGGGATGGGGTAGATGGAGATAACTGCATTGGTGAAAGAAGTCCTTCTGGAAGAAAGTATTCTTGAGTTTTAGGGGGTATGATAATTGGAGACGGAATTGGTGACTTTTCAGTATAGAAAGCTTGTAAAGCTTTCATGTAAGGATCATCGGGAAATAACGAAAGGGTCGGTGAAGTTAGCGGGACAATTCCAAATGAATTGGAAGCACTGGAGTAAGTTTTCCCTGGAGAGGTCGGGATATAATCCGGTGAAGCCGGGGGAACATAGTTTGGGAAATTGGAAGAAAAGGCATCCTCCAAATTAGCAGTAGGATGATCGGGGGAAGACATCGTTCTGCTTAACAACCCAGCAGTAAATAACATAAGTTATTTATTTAGTAATATAATAGTTATGTAACTTTACATACCATTCCGGGAGATATAGCGGCACGGAGGACTTTCTTGGATGGAAAAAGAAAAGTAGTTATAGTTAAGGTTTTAACCTTGTTCTCTATAACGTAGGCTCTTGATACCAAATCTGTAACACCCCCATTTTTACATATAGCAGCGGAAGCTAATCTGGGGTATTACTTCAAGGTACAACAGTCATAATCATAGAAAACGAATCAAAAAGAGTCGTTTATGAAAATAAGTTATCATTCATTATTTCTTCAGAGTTTTTACAAACGAGAGGTTCCCAAAATCTATACAATAAAGTTTGAATGATAACGGTTTTTCCATCGTAACATGAATTAGGGTTTCGGGTGTACGGTTTTGGATCAAAAAGGCATAACACTTAGATTTTTGAGTTCAAAGCTTAATATTATGATTTTAGCAAGAACATATGAACATTATAACGTTACATGAGTAGAATATAATCTTAGAGAACCTGGTTTGAGCTTTATAGCTTGAAAATGGGTCAGAATCGTGTACTTTCGTCTTTTCGTACGCCTAGAAATAACGACTCTCGGCTTCGTTTACTTGTTATCTTTTTGCTTCTTTATGTACTTGAGGACTTCCTTAAGATCTATAGAAATTCAAATTGAGCAAGGAGTTGCTACTAAAAAGTTTATAGATGAAGGGAAGTGGGGATAAGAAAAATGAACAAGGAAAGGCTTCTATTTATACTTGTGCAAGTTCAAGAGGAGTAAGCAAGGCTTCATTTCTGATCTAGACACATGTAAAAGCTAGGATTGAAGGTGTTGAAGCTAGAAATGCAATGGTGGGAGGTCTAGTAGTAAGCGGAATGCGTGACCTTCTCATTGCTGCCGCGTCTGAATGAGAAGAAAAAGAAAGCACATGGTGCCTTCATTTCCATGACCTATGAGTGGTCAAAGCTGCTGGGTAAGCTGCTATAAAGAGTCTAGAAGGTATCTTGGGTGGTCATTTGCACATGGTGAGAGTTTAAGTGGGTCAAAATGAAGTTAGAAAGGGTGCGGGTCAGTTTTGGGCTCGGCATGGTTTTCAAGAGTCTTTCCAAGGTACATTGTGTTTATAATGATTAAGGATAGATGAAATCGATTGTTAAGGTCTGGTAATCAAAGTAATTACGAATTAGCATTGGTTTGGGTTAAAACGGAGTAGAATTGAAGAAACGAGGTCACGGGTTCAAATAGGGCTCGTTTAAGGTTTTCTTGACTTACTTGGCTTATATTTTGCATACTCTTGATTAGAAATGATGGAATATAAATCCTAGGGCTTATATAAAGTATTATCAATGAGTTGGTCGTTGGTATAAGTAAAATGGTTTGAAATTGAGAAAACGGGGTCAAAGCATAATTAGGGCACAATTAGGTTTTGGATTCGTTAAGGTTTTTCTACTTTGATTTCTTGCACATTGCCAAGTTAATGATAGATAATGATTTGTAAGTCATTTTATGAGTTTTAAAATGGCCTTATTTTGGTTATTTGGGATTAGAAGGATTAAAACGAGTAAACGGGTTAAATGAAACCAATTCGGTATATTTAGGGTTTCTATATATGTTTTACGTGCAAGTGAAGTAAAATGATGAAAGTATGAATGAAATAATGATTGAATAGGATTGATATAATTGTAAAATAATTATTAAAACTTATTTGAGTGTGGTTTGGGTTTACAATGGATAAAAGCCAAGAAACCGGGGTCATGGTTTTAAACTACTCATTTTTTTTGTTGTTTTAGGGTTTAGGGTTTTGAATTAAGGTTTTGAGTGAAAAAGCATGAATGAAAGCTTATGCAAATGGGATAATTAGGGTTTACATATTATAAAATGAGTGTAGTAGCTTGCTCACAAGTGATAGTGAAGAGATGAGAATGAAAACGGAGGTAAAACGGCTATTTTAAGAGATTGAGCACTTAATGACTTATGCCATTGAGCTTTTAAGGACTTGTACTTTGATTTAAAGCAGATTATTATTTTCAAATAAGATGTTTATATTACCACTAGTACTCCTATGCTTTTAGTAGCTTGTGTATTCTCACTTTTGGGGTTAACCCTTCTATGAGATAATGGTTTAAGAGCAATCCGATACTGGTTAAAAGTCCGTTTTGATATGTATGTTGCAATGGTACCTTTAGTAAGAAATGTACAATTTATGTAATAAAAATTATGAGATGATTGCTTGATATGTTATGAAGTTTGCTTGACATATATGATGGATATGATTGCCAAACGTAGTTGTCCGAGTCCCGTTAACTTGAGTATGCAGGTTATATTGCATATAGGAGATAATTGGTGCAAAGTAATGAATGTAATAAAGCGATAAAATTTCCCTGAAAAAGGTGAGTTCATATATAACTGATAGATTGTACATCATCTAACTTAATAGATGGATATTTACATTTATGAAAATTGTGGGTTGTTGTGCATTACATATTCTCTTTAACATTGCACCTCTGATTTTGTATCTCTTCAACTTTTAAAGTCGAGCAATTTTCAAACTTAAACTCATAAGTTGATTATATTTTTGTTTAATATATAAATGAGCACTTTGATTTGATTCCTTTTTCTGATTTGATTTGATTCATATCAGTTTTGTATATTAAAAGTTTAACCAGAATTATAGTTTACAAGAATTTGCAAAAGCTCCATATCTTACTGTGTGAACTCTCACACAAGAATTCCATGTTCATATTTTTCTAATAAATTTTAGAAGTAAATGTGGCTCATGTTCTTTGTGCGTCTGTTGTTTGTAGATAAAGAAGCCTTCTAAAAAAGATACGCTTTCATGTATAGGATTGGATGAGCCTTCGAGTAGAAAGAGAAACCAAATAAATAAGCCTCGGGAAAACAGAAACATTGTACATACAGAGGATGAGTATGAGGATGAGGATGAGTATGTGGATGGGGATGAGGTTGAAGATGAAGATGATCATGTGGGATTGTAACCAAGCTGCAATAACATGTTAGCCTCCGCCTACGTAACCAGCTTGCCACTTTACAGATCTTTCCTGGGTTTTTTCTTTTTTTCTTTTATAAAAAACGCTACATTATTACTATCGGCCCCTTAGAATTTCTGAAAACAAACTAGCCCCCGCCGATGATAAATGCCAAAACTCATAAGCTAATCAATTTTTGTGTAGAAAAGTTGATGTTTAGACATAAGAAAAAAAAGACCTTTGCAAAAGCTAAGTGCAATTGAAATACTATGTATTTTCCACCTTCATAGCCAAACATCTATTAGCACATTCACCTCAACGAAATCAAATATCCATTTTTAATCGAAAAACGTTTTCATTAGAATCAGGAAAGTGTAAGTAGAAAGAAGACTTTAGGTCATATGATATTGAATCAAAATTGGGTAGAATAATGTTTAAATTGTAAACTTTGTATTTTTTATATAGTTGCAGTTCCGTTGACTACATTATATTTTCTTGAATAGCCTACTCCTACAATCACTATCCAAATTGGCTAAAGTGCACATTGTACATCCATGCATATAATGAATATATTAGTTATAGTTCAAAAAAGAGCAAAACAAAATAGGTTGCCAATGTGTCAATCAAAACAAGAATTATGAGCACCACTTACATACAAAACAGGTTGCAAATACGATGGCTGCCTCCATAATATTCGTACCCATTTGAAAACTAACATGTATACCAACAGTTCATAAAATACTTACGCGGTTATCATTGATCTATTTGAAGCTCAGCTTCGCAAAACACCGAATCTCAAAAAACAAAAAACCAAAACTCAAGCCAAATCAAAATGTCGAATCTAAAATCCTACAAGTATACATATCTCACAATCAACTATGAAATTAATGTTCTAAGGAAATATTTTATCACAACCAAGTAAGTTCATGATATAACCTGATTTTTAGTAAATCCTCCATCTTTGAAACTGGAACAAACTAAGCCCATCACTTTTACATTTTAAGAACAGAACCCCCTCAACTTAACCATGACTTTTGTTAACAACCTACGGACCTAATTGTTAGCTTTGCGCAAATGACCGTTATAACGAAACATTTGCGCTGAACATTCTCTAAATGGAACTTAGGGTAGACCGTCATAAAATACATTTCGTATTTAAAAAAAACGTTGAAAAATCAGCAATTACAGATAAATAATTCATAATGGTCAAATTGACGTGCCCAACTTAGCTATCGCTAACCTAATGGCAGTTTTATACAGTGATTAAACATCCACGTCAAACTTAAATACCCCACTACAATTGTATAGGTAATAACCCATCAAACAAAGGCATCAACATTTTACAAAATTACTATGCAAGCGACCAATATACACACTCCATGCGAAAAAAAATTGACACAACCCGTGTGCAACGCACGGGTCTGCATGCCTCGTGTATATTAAAAATCGAGTGAAGTTATGTAAATGGTTAAAGAGCAAAAAAAGAATTAAATGCAATAAACCGTCCTTATGAGTTACCAACTCTTTAATTGAGGCTTGATTTAATATACTTCTCTCTCCAAAACTTGCCGCACCATTTTATTCTTCTCATCCATTTTTCTATATAATTGAAATTTAATTAAGATGATGATGATAATTGTTTTTCTAGCCAAATCAGTAAATAGGATGATATCGGAAATGACGTATAATTAACATTTTGTTTATTGAAATCGAAGATTGCATAGGTTATAAATTGATGATGTTGATCGTTTGTGGGAATGGATGGTAGGCTTACATCTTTATCTAAGTTATTATATATTTTTTGGTTTTAGTTTTAGACTCAGTGTTTGAAATGTCTTATATGTAAGTGAATTACTTTTTGTTATTCATTTAGTGTTCAAATTCATGTTTAGTATTTTAAATAATATATAAAATCTTCTTTTGTTATCAAAAATCATTACGGGATTAAGTATTGGTTCAGTGGTTCTCCTTAGTGTATAATATCGTTGAAGAATATCTTGAATTCGATTTTTATTTGACGCATGCATGAAAGTTTTTGTAGTGTTATAATTTCTTTAAGAAATAGATGTATATTATTTGTTTGCATTAGTATGTAGTATAGATGTTTTCCCATGGTTGTACAATGTACATATATTATTGTATACTAGCCTATCGATTATGAAAAATTAAATAGCTTAACTGATGATTTTGAAAAACGTTTTTCTCCAGAACAAGAATTATCAGCTGAACAAGCCTTTTGGTTTCATATACTCAATCCATCCATTACCACCTGTCATAGTGGAAGTTCCCAGCGAATTACCTAAGGTGAGTTTGGTGAATGCAAGCCTTAAAAAGCTCAAATTCCACCTCACCCAGTTTGACTCTGCTGCGAAGAAAAGGACAACACCTAATGCTCTTGAAGAAGGTGAATGGGGGTTTGAGCATACTAAAACTATTTTTAACAATGAAATTATTCCATTTCTAAAATCTTTAAAAGACATCTTCAATGTGTTTGATAAAGATCTTCTAAATGAAATAACGGAAGTACAAACAATTTTTGACCAAATGGACGCGGCTGTTCAACAGTCTTTAGTTGATTACAACAATGTTTGAAAATTGTAAGAAAGAATTCTTATTGTAAAATGTACCCGACTCTTACAAAAAATCATGTCTCAAGATGTTCTGTTAACTGTGATAAATTCTATGTCTTGGAATAATGATTCTGTGAATATGGAAATGCAAACATGTGATTCGTGTGAAAAGTGTTTAAATCTTGATGCTGAGCTTTCCAAATCAAAACAAGCTTATAATGATCTTTTGAAAAATTACTACCAACTTAAAAACATTGTATTTCTCTAGAGTCTTCAATGCAATTAAAACAGGAGTTTTTCAAACGATGAATCTTGTGTTAATCATAATGGTGTTGAAATTCAAGAATATTTTAAAATCCATGATTGAAAGCTCGGCTACAAGATAAAGACATGACCATTTGTAAGTTGAAGGATACCATCAAATCTTTGAGAATACCAAGGAAGAGAACGTTAATCATGAGGCGAAATTGAGCCACATAATAGGTACTGGAAAATAATGTGGCAAAATTTCTTTCTGAGAATGAACGTCTTTGTAATAAAATTAATCATGTAAAACAGGTTTTTAAAGATCAGTTTGACTCAATCAAACAGACACGTGTTCGTCAAAAAGAACAAAGTGACTCTTTAATTAACAAACTGAACTTAAAATATGTAGAAATTGTGGATTTAAAAGCTCACATTCAAGATAAGGTCTTTGTGATAACATCATTGAAAAACGATTTACAAAAATTAAAAGGGAAAGAAATTGTTGAAAATATTGTTCACATACCTTCTGCCAACACTATTGCTGCAGGCATGTTCAAGCTTGATTTAGAACCGTTGCCTCCTAGGTTATTGCAAAATAGGGAAGTTCACATAAACTACCTTAGGAACACTCAAGAACAAGCTAATATTCTTTGGGAAATAGTCGAACAAGCTAAGGTGAAACAACCTTTAGATAGCAAGTTAGACCTTGCCTGTAAGTATGCCACCAGAATTTAGGAGTTGCTTGTATATGTTCAAGATACGTGCCCTAATGCGATAATACCTAGTGCTAAGAAGGTTACTGTTAAACCCATGAACAATGTCAAGAAAGTTAGGTTTGCTGAACCTGTCACATCCTCAAGCAACATTAAACAGGTAGAGTCTTCTAATACATCAGATTCTAACACACCTGTGTTGTCTTCTATAGGAGTGAAGTGTTCTACTAGTAATTACGGATCAAAGCCTCCAGGCAATAAAAAGAATGATAGGATCTCGCAAACACCAAGTAGGAACAAGAAGAATAAAGTAGAAGCCCAACCTAGGAAAGTGAATAAAGTGAATCGTGTTGTTAAGCCTGTTTGTGATGTTGATGTTAAGCATTCACTGTCAAAAGCGAATTCTGAAATTCTCTGTGCTACTTGTAATAAATTGATGTTTGATGGTGTTCATGATAAATGTCTTCTTGATCTTGTGCAAAATGGGAATAAATGTACTAAATCTGCTAAGAAACATAAAAGACAAAATATTTGGAAACCTACTGGTCATATATTCACTAAAGTAGGATTTAAGTGGAAACCAACAGGCAGAATCTTCACTATAGTTGGTAACTCGTGCCCTTTAACTAGGTTCACCTCAACTAACGTAGTGCCATCATGATCAACCACTCCCACTTCAGAATGAGAAATACAAAAAACCAGAGATAAAAATCCTATGCGACAACCCCAAAAATGTTAAAAACATAGGTTTGAGTAAAATAGCTAAGATTGTAGAATCTAAGAATGCTAACCACTCGGAACCCAATAAAATTTGGGGATCCACTGCAAGAGATGATTTTCCATTGTCTTCTCTCAATTGTCATGAACAGAGTTTGTCCAAATTGTACACTAGTATCTGGACTTCGGTTGTTTCAAAACACTTGACAGGGAATCATCCCCCAGACACGCTCTCAACTCCGTGAACTTTAGTCAGTAATATTTGCTGGGTACATTAGCATGTTCGGGAAGACCAGATTGCAAGGATCATGTGGTTAAGGTGCTATCAGCTGGGAACGTTATTAATCCTCTAGGGTATACTACGTTGAGGGGCTTGGACAATAATTTGTATTTTTAGTTCGTGAATTTTATGGATGCGGATCTTTGAAGTGTGCTTTTGACAAACACCTTTTCGCTTTATTCAACATTTAAAAGGTGTTTGAACTCACTATCAGGGTCCCGAGACACAAAATTGAACACAATTTTTCTTGATGACAAGCTTAAATAATCTCCGATTTGTCCTTCTATAGCAAAGCGTCAAAGGACTAATATAGCGCTGGTTATGGCACCGTCGATTATCATCTCAACTTTGGTACTTTGAACAAGCTAGCTAAAGACGGTCTTGCACGAGGAATTCCTAGGCTTAAATTTCAGAAAGATCATTTGTGTTCAGCATGTGCATTAGGGAAAAGCAAAAAATCCTCTCATCAACCCAAAGCTGAAGAGAAACTATATCTTTTGCATATGGATTTGTGTGGCCCGATGCTGGGCAGAGTATTAAACTGGGAAAAGGAATATCTATTAGTGATTAGTCGAGGACGATACTCAAGACTTTACTTACTTGGGTCAGATTTTTAAAGACAAAAGATGAAGCTCCTGCGGCCATCATCAAATGTATTAAAAACATTCAAGTTCGTTTGAAAGCCACAGTCCAGAATGTTCGAACAGATAATGGAACCGAATTTGTCAATCAGAACACATACGTTGACATGGTATGAAAAATGGGTGGGTGGTAAATAGTTGGCATCACGCATCAAACTTCTGTAGCTCGCACTCCTCAGCAGAACGGTGTTGTCGAAAGGCCAAATCGGACTCTTGTAGAAGCTACTACTCTCGAACTATCTGAATTTTCAAAGCTCTATAATTCTTTAGAGGCTAAAGTTATCAATAACTGCTTGTTTACACCGAAAAAACCGTTCTTTGATACGACCTCTGATTACAACAAAACTCCACACGAGCTTATGCAGAGACAGATAACGCGGACTTATCATTCTTTTCATATCTATATGGTTCAATTTGCTATCCTACAATGACACAGCGGGATCTAGGTAAATTTGGAGCTAAACAGACATTGGGATTTTGTGTTGGTTACGCGCCTTGCAAAGAAAGCGTATCATAATCTAACAACATGAAGGAGCCCTAATATTTACTGAAATCATGTCATTTAAACGTTCGATGAGCTAACAGCAATGTCGTTCAGAACAATTCCAGTATCAGAGACCCGGCTTCAAGGAATGACACCTCACTTTCATAGCATAACGCTTGACTCGGTTCAAATCCTGTGTTCTCAACAACCTTGTTTTACCACCAATAAAATGACATTGGGATCGGTTATTTCAACCCAATGTTTGTGAATACTTTAACCCTCCACAAATGTTGTTCAATCTCGTATCATGAAGCTCGCTGCTTCAAAGCTGAAGAAATTAGCTGATTCTCCTTGTGTCTACTTTCATTGACTAGGAATCTCCATCGAACAAGAATTCCCTCATCCACAGAAAACCAAGAACATTCCTCTAATCATTCTCAAGGGTTTGTATTGAACTAATCACCATAAACCGAACTTTTCATGCTGATCCACTTAATGAATCTCCTAATGAATACTGCGACTCTCAAGATCACATCGAATATAAGACAAATCACACACTATTTTGAGACACCATTGGTAGTGGCCTAAGGATCATCCAAATAGCAAATGTAAATAAGATGATCCTTCTCGCGTACTGTATCTAAGAGAAAGCAACTGCGAAACTAATGCAAGTGTGTTTACTTTAATGCTTCCTAACTTCTGTCAAACCCAAGAACTTTAAACAAGCAATGACCGAACCATCATGGATCGATGCAATGCAAGAAGAAATTCATGAATTTGAAAGACTAGAAGTTTGGGAATTGGTGCCGTGTCCAGATAACGTGTTCTTGATTAAGCTAAAATAGATTTATAAATTCAAGACAGATGAATTTGGTGGGGTACTAAAGAATAAGGCTAGGCTCATTGCTTAAGGATTCAGGCAAGAAGAAGTAATTGACTTTGAGGAATCATTTGCACCGGTTGCTAGAATAGAGGCAATTCGTATCTTCATAGCTAATGTCGCTCACAAGAATATGACAATCTACCAAATGGACGTCAAAACAGCTTTCTTGAATGGCGAGCTCAAAGAAGAGGTATATGTTTCACAACTAGAAGGATTTGTTGATCAGGACAACCCATCGCATGTGTACAAGCTCAAAAAGGCTCTTTACGGTATACGGTCACAAACATCACCACTTGCAATGGAACGATATGCTGTCAGCCTCCCTATCTCTTAACAATTATCTCCAAAGGTGCAGTTGTTCCAACACTCTTTACAACACGGCCTGCTGGAAATACATAACAAATTTATGTTGACGATAATATTACATCCACATAATACTCCCATGTGCAGTGAGTTTGCTAATCAGATGACCACTAAGTTCAAGATGTCAATGATGGGATTTTTTTAGGATTACAGATTTCTCAAAGTCCTAGAGGCATCTTTATAAACCAATCTAAATATGCTTATGAAATTGTTAAAAAATATGGTTTGCATTCTACTGATTTCTGTCGACACAGACCCATGAATTGAAAACAAGAAACTGGAGTGAAGATCTACAAGGGAAACAAATTTGATGCTACTCTTTACACGTGGTATGATGTAAAGATCCTTAATGTTCCTGTACATCCAGATAGGACCTACCTTAATCATTCTGTCTGCTTTAATTTGGCTGGGGCATCCCCCGGTATCAGGCTAAGCCTACCGAAAGCACTTACAAGCGGTGAAACAGATCTTTCAATACCTAAACGGAACCATTAACATGGGTTTATGGTACTCGATCATGATTCCGAATGTCACATCACACTTATCTAGATGAGCCGATTCACTGGGCGGGGTGTCCAAGACACTAGACTTAGTAACTCGTGCAACGCTCAATTCTTATGTGATAAACTTGTTAGCTGGTCTCCAAGAAGCAAATAGTGCACTGCCATAAATTCGAGTACAAAGGCGAATATATTGCCTTACCATGTGTGTTGCTCAACCACAATCCTTTAGATGCTTCATAACAAACAGATAATGGCTTTCAATTCAATAAGATTCCTCTTACTCTGCGAGACAACAGAGTGCAATTGCTTTATGCTGCATCATGTTCAACAATCAAGACGCTGAAGCACATCGATATTCGGTACTCATTTTCATAAAAGGAAGCAAGTGGAGAAATTGGGGAAATTGTTTTTGTGGAGCTATTACTTGTTCGGACTAAATACCAACTGGCTGACATCTTTACTAAACCTTTACCTCGAGAAAGATTTAACTTCTTGATCGATAAGCTAGGTATGAAAAGCATGTATCCAGAAACGTTGAAACGTCTGACAGAGGAAACGGACGAGTGATGGTGGTAACTCATATCCTGTAATATGTATATATGAAAACATAAAATTCAAAAAAGATTTTCATTTTATAAAGTTTTACAAAAACAAAAGAAAAATTAAAAAATCAAAAAAATATAAAAATATGTATCTCTAGCATGTCTTCTGAAAATCGATAACATTTACGGCCTTAGAAATGTCATTCAATAATGATACGAGGCTGTAAATGAAGTTCGAACAGAAGTTTCAAAAGCTTTCAAAACAAGCTAAAATGGCTTGCTATTATTTCAGATAGCAACCCGGTCATCATCTTAAAGGCAAGTATTCTGTCAAAAATGAGACTTGACCTCTCAACGGGAATTTATTCTTCGGAGCAATGGTCTACTTTAAGACATAAGGGCGCAAAGGCTTGTTATTACTTGCAATCACAACCCGTGCATCCTATATCCATAAGTGTACGTGTCAGTGCGCTATGTTGTCCCAAATAAAGAGAAAGTCTAATTTCTTGGCTGTTGATTTTCAAAACATACAATAATCAACTTCAGATTCAACAGATCAATCATTTTCTAAGAACAGATATTTAACCATCAAATAACAACTACAGCTCTTTTAATAGAAAACGGGTCATTATTTAAGAGGGAGAAACTGTCAAAATCATCTTTTTCATAATTAATAAGGTGTCAATCGGAAAAGATTTTAATGGTGTCGGGTGAATAATTAAGGGGGAGTTGATAAATGTCAATTTAATAGGGATTTATTTGATACATGTTTAATTTGTAGGGGGTTTAATGTAAAGTGTGAGATTGTTTCTTGATTACTAAACTTTAGGGACTAGTTTTGCAATTTGGGAAACTTGGTTTGCCTTAGGAAAAGTTTAAGAGAAAATTAGAACCATCATTAAACCTCAGGTGGCATTTTTGCCAAATCTTAAAAGATTTAAACAAATAATACCCCGTGTGTCCCGTCCTTATTCCCCACGAAAAACCGGAACACAAAGCACTTTTCCAAACCTTCATACCTCCACTACTAAAAATCAAGACCTTCAAGAACGTGTCCTTTCTCGTTTAAATCTTAAGGTACTCAAGTGTTAATGTTATTATACCCTTGTAATCAAACCAAACCATGGAATTTAACTCATAAAATCTAAAATCGACCTAATCTTAATCACCACTGAAAAATGTATGAAAAGTGAAATTGGTTGAGGGGTTTTGGTCTATTAAGGGCCTAAATGTTGTGCCCAAAACAGTTTTTAATGAGTTTAATTCCTTCTTGTGTTTTGAATGATTCTATGAAATTGAAACTTGTAAAAAATTGGGCAAAAGCTTAGAAATTGTCGAAGGGTTTTGGTTTCGGCATAAAAATAAGAGTGGTTAAGTGCATTTGAGTGTATATAACGTGTTTGAGGAGAAATCTGACTTAATTGACATTTATTTCGGTGTATATGGTTTGCGAACTTGACTAGATCGAGATTTTCGTGGTTAATAAGTGAGTGAAAGCTGTTAAACTGATTCTTGATTTAAGTGTCTATGATTGTGAAAGATAATGTAGCCTAAATCAGTGAAATATGTTTAGACTAAAATCTGTATGAGGCGATCTAATACATGATTGTACCAGGCGATCGAATACATGTGAACATTTGTAAGGGCGATCTATACAGCTATTGCACAGGCGATCTATCATGATTGTACATGCGGTCAAGTACTTAATTATGAACGGGGGGAGGGGGAGATGATCTATACATTGCCGTACATCTGATCTACATTATATAATTAATGTTTAGGCGATCAAATACAAAATACAGGAAGCGAACTATACATACTAAAGATAAACAGGCGATCGATACATTCTTAAATACTACAGGCGAACACATGTTTTATTTAGGCGATCAATACACACAGTTTCTAAAACAGGCGATCTATACACTGTATTTAGGCAAACTATACTTGATTTTTTTTAAATAGAATTAATCTTGTAATCTTGGTAATTCTACCCTATAACCTAATCTAAGTGTAATCATTCCTTATCTTGTCATATAATGATTAAGTCAGGTGTAATTTTTCCTTAGAAATCTTAAGTGGTTGCCTTGATTTCATTAGTTGGCCTATAGTCTATGTGGTATATGAATGTGTGTGTATCTTGTTTGCATGTGTATCAGTTCTTTGCATTGTGCCTATGTATCAATTTGTTGCCCAGTAATTGTTTGCCTATCCCCTGTTGTAACCCCTGTCTTACATCAAAAATATTGAATCACAATCTAGATTGTCTATCAGTGTTATATATATTTGCTTGTATATGAACTGTATGTGACAATTCTTAACAGAATCATGTCTTCCATCACTACTCAACAAACCAAGCTTGATCTTGAGCTTGTTCCCAATGAGAATAGATTTGATATTGGAAAATGCAATGGAAGAATCCCTCGTGGATTTTCACCAAGAAAACCCACATTTAAATTTACTCTAGATGCCATTGCACTCACTCCATGCTATCCTGCATTTCTCATCACTGCTGATGTCCCTGAAGTGTATATTCACCAATTCTAGAACTCTATATACAAGCATGATGACTTCTACAGATTCAAAATTAATAAGAAGAAAAGATTTAAGCTTACCTTGGAAGTCTTTAGAGATATCTTTCAGATTTGTCCAACTTAACAAGATCAAGCACTTGATGCACTACCACACTGAAGAAGACAGAACTGTGTCTTTTCCTATAAGAGATCTTGGGTCATACTAGGTAAGGATCCTTTTCACTCAATGATGTTGTTGTCGATCAGATGCATCAACCTTGGAGAGCTTTTGCTCCTCTTATTAATAGAAGCTTATTAAGAAAGTCTAGTGGTCTTGACAAGCTTCGTCTCTCCAGAGCACAAATCATTAGGGGTATGTACTTTCAGAAGAATGTAGATTATGTGGAGTTACTCTGGGAAGACTTCACATATCAGATTGACAAATAAGACTTCAAAAGTAACAGAAAAGAATGTACGTAACCCTCGATTCAACAAAAGTATCACATACACACACTTTCTCATTCAAGAAAAGACACATTCATAGTAGAAACAAATGTGGGATGCACACCGTCAAAGGCTAGACTACTTGATTAACACCTTAAGGATTTGTCTCAAAAAAGAAGCATCTCAGATCATATGACGACCGTTCTACCTGAATGTATGACCAGACCTATGAGATGAACAGAATCTAAGCTTACAAGACATTATCTCTAGTGTATGCTACAGGTGGGGGGAACCGTCCCAAGATTTCTAGAAAATTCAAGAAAGCCTCTCCAACTAAGAAGGACAGTGATCTACTCCCTGTAGATGAAGAACCTGTCATAAAAGGCAAATGAATCATAGATCTGTCAAGAAAGTCTTCAACTAAGCCAACCCCACCCGCAACAGGTATCTATCATCAAAGATGCCGCCGCATGCGCAACAAAGTCAAAGGCAAAGGAAAAAGAAAGTTATAGTTGCTCATGGTAAAAGAAATTGAGCTGCTATCTGAAGTACTTTTTGTCTGAAAAAAGCTCAGCTGAAAGAAGTACAGAAAGAAAGAGCTTTAGGGACTTTCACAAGACACGTCGAGGTGGTTTCAATACAGTTGCCGAAAAAACCTCTAAGTGTGAAAAGATCACTCCAAACCGTGCACATAGTGAAGGACAGTTGATAAACCAAGTGCTTATCGCAATGTGACAGGAGATGACTCTACTGAGAGTGAATACTGAGTCTAGGGAATGAATGAAGATTAAAGCAAAACTAACAAGAGGCGATATGTGATGAAAGCAGTGGACATGAAAATGAAGTGAAGACAAAAGAATCTGATTCAGAGCAGATGATGAATCTTATGATGTTAACACAAAGAAGGAGGAAGTTGAATCAAAAAAAATGAATCCTGAAGATGATTAGATTTAAAAGTATGAAGAATAAAGGAATAGATGATTCTACCAACCAATTTGATGATGATTGTAGATGCGCAAGCTTGGAAGAGACCACTCAGACTGCAAAGAGGTTGTTCAAGGGGAAGGTGCTGGATGTTGAAATGTATTGACGCTCCAAGCAACGGAGATGAAAATTTGGAGACTACTCAAGAACAAGTTTTTGAAGATGCCTAGCATGAGTGAACAATTAATCACAGTTTACAAGAAGAACTGAATTCCCTGCGTACTAGTTCTTCTCGTTTATAGGCGGGGGAGGGAGGCGGGGGGGTGGGGGGGAGGGGGGGGGGGCATCAAAATTCCAAATTATTCAAATAATCCTCATACCTGATGCGAGAAATCGTTTCTCCATTTGACTTCAAGTACAGACATGAGGTACCAATACTCAACTACCAAACACATCCTTCTATACCTGTTTCTGTCATCACAACCATTCCTCAATCATTACAAACCTTCACTCCTCCACCTCTTGTGTCAACTCCCACACCACCGCCAACCACTGAAGCTAGCAAATTCCCTAACATACCTGTCCTGATTTGCATCGGTCCCTTAAATTCAATAACAGAATATATAGACATTGGAAAAAAGAAGTTGTTGAACGTTGAAAAAAAGACCCCCTGCAAACACTCACGTGACAACTTACTAGTGAGAACATCTAGACACAAGGTGGGAGAAAAATCCAAGAGAGTGAACTTCATGAAATTCCTATCAGAATCTCTTCACGACAAGATCCATGAGCAAAGTAAAAGATTCAACTGCCCGACAATTGCTGCCCAATGACAGTCTCTAACTTCGCTCCACCTAAGATCGAAGAGGTTTGACTAAGAATCACAGCGATGTAAGTTAATATATTTATCTAAATTTGTTTGTTTATTTATATGATATAAATAATTAAACGAATTTAGATAAATATATAAATTATATCTCTAATTTAAGTCTGTCTTTGTTGTACATGCAATCCGACCTTTGGCCAAAAATGAAGAAGTGTATCGAGCAACATTTGGCCAAGATCTACACTGACAACAAGTCGGCGTTGAAGGCAGAGCATTGGGTTCCTAACCCCGATGACGGGACTTACGACGTGGAAGGCATCAGATCCTGACGTCCCACGAACATCTCCCAAGCAGATTGGGATGCGCAACTTGCCTTTTGGCTTGATCCCAAGAACGCTGCCTGGTGTGCTCAAAATGCTCAAAACCAGGCAAAGAGCATGGTCGTATGCCGGCAGGGAACCCGGTCACTTGCTGTCCTCCAAGACATGCATGTAATAAACATTATAATTATTTTACATATATATAGCTCATTATACGCTTTGGTGTGCTGTGATTTGTCGTTTTTAATTTGTTTCATCTTATATACGTGTGTATGTACAGATTGTGACAACCATGATTTAGCAGGTTAGTCAAACCGTTAGTATTGACTTATGTACTTGTTGCAATGTATGGTTTATGTGTTTATATATGTGTTTATATGTGCTTATGTGGGAGTTGGTAATCAATCTATTGAGTGTGATCATCTCAATAAGATTTAGAATGGTGGTGAATTTGGTTAAGTTCATTTCGTTCACTTTTGGTGACAAGGAAAGGATTTTGGGGATTTAAGCGGTTTCGTGTTAATTGTGTAAGTAATTATTACGTATATGTATTTTGTGTTAGTGATTTAAGATAAGATTAGGTTTTAGAAGTTAGGTTAAGGAAAATGTAAAATTTTTATTTTTGGAAATTTGGGTTGAAAATGAAAAGTTATTATTTATTTTAAAAGTCTAGTAGATTGCCTTTACGCAAAAAGGTATACTCAAATAAGCTTAGTTTTTTTATAAAACCTTAAGGTAATGCAAGTAATTAAGTAATTAATAATTAAAAAAAAGATAAGGGTGATCGGCCGGTTATGGGTTTAGGAAGTAAAAAAGGAAACAAATTTGACTCTAACTTGGACTCTAATCTTATAAATACTAAACCTTATTATCCCTAAAACACTTTTCAATCCCTCTATACTTTGGACCGGCCAAATATTCAAGAGCAAGAAGAGAAGAAAAAATATTTTTCAAGTTAGGGATTTTTGTGTTCAAGAATCAAGGGTTTAAGGTACAAATCATCTTTTTTGTTTAGTTTTAATCATTAATTCATGTAATAATTATTAAGATGGATAATTAGGGTTTTATAAAATCTGTAAATTAATATAATTAAACTAGTTAATAATGATTAGGGATGAATTATAAGCATGATGATGTATTCGGTTAGGTTTAGAATGTGTTAGAACTTGATTTAGGTTTGAGCAGAATTTAGGGCTGTGTTGTTTTGATGATATCTAGAGGTTAGAAGCATGAATTGTTATGATGTCGGTGCCTATGATGTAGCTTAGTGAGTCTAGTTTCCAGATTGTCCAGCCTCGAACGATTTTAAGTTCGGGAAGTTAGTCAATTGGTCCGTACAAGAAAAGTTGTCAAAGCAGTAAATTCGGGTAAGATTTAGGTCAGATTACGAGGTGTAAAACCCCCCACTTAAAATTTGAATTATGATTAGCCAACCTACAGGAGTTTAGTTCTATGTGTCTATTCAAAATCCTCCAAATAAGAGCTTCTGATTTGGAGTCTAAGTATGATTTTTAGTAAAATTTATAAAGCTCAGTAGGTATGGTTTAGAAAATGGTAAAGTGATGTCAAAATTCTGCGTTTTCAGGTAAATTGTAAGACTTTGGTTATCTGTTTGTGATGGTAAGTATAATCGATACTGAGACCTGTAGTGTATATAAATCGTCGCGTCTTCTAAGCATCAGGTGAATGATGTTACGTTATATGTCAATTTGTGGTTTATCATTTCCACTTTCTACCATACACGTGGTCCTCTAAAAGTTTTTGTCCACTTTGTATGTTTATCTTACTACGTGCATATTGTTTCATACGTTGACGTGTATCATCTTATGTGTTCATAAAATTATCGTCTCATCGTATAAGTTATTCCGAATAATTTCTGTTGTTGAAAGCTTAGGGTTTGGTTGTAATTGCTCTTGCTAGTCATGACTATGTCCATCATGAATAATTTAAATCAATATTCCTCACAACTCCTACCCACTACGCCGCCCCTTTTCCTATATCTTTCAATTTTCACTTTACTTACTCCTCATCTCAAATTATCACAAACTTTACAACACCCAATCCTTCACCTCCTTCCTCGAAGTTACCGGATACCAAACATCATGGGATTTCCAATTGAGATCTTCACTCCCGTCATGATCCTAATCGTCATATCGCTCATTTTGCTTGTCTACCCGATGTGTTTCTTCTCACGCGGCGATGTAACTGTTATTTTAGCGTTTTACATCTTTGTCATATTTCCTATGCTTTGTATCTTACTGTATTATGAACAGAAGTATTATGGATTTATTTGAATAAGATTTCGTGTTTGGTATTTTATTGCTCTATCGTTCCCGTTATAACCATGTATATCTTACATTGGTAGGTATCTCATTCCGCGTCTTGGTATGATCCAATGTTATTACTTGATAAATTTTAGAAGCATTTTGTATTTCCATTTTCGTAGAAAAGGCGTTTATTGATTGAAAAGAATTTCGGACTGACAAAATGTCGAGTAGTGAGAGAAAGAATTGAATTTGGTGGGGTTTACTGTTTCTCATCTGAAACATGATGCGTGGGTCTTTCGAAATGATCCTTCAAGTTTCATAGTGTTCGTCGGAAATGGTTCCCTGTCTCCGCTTCCTGAGCACATGATTGTGTTCTCCATTTGTTGGGCAATGGTTATACTTGTTTTGCACTGAGCGGTATTTTCAATAGCGTCGTTTCATTGGTGTATTAAGATGTTCTTCATAAAAAATATCAAATGTATGGTTTCTCCTATACTGGGTAAATGCACTCAGAAAGATTTTAGGACAGAATTGATACTTTATTTATTATTTTACGAAAGTAAACAATTTCTCTGATTAAGATGTGTCCCTTCGCATACTGGTATGCAATGTTTGTACAGGTCTGAGCTGTTTTGCTTATAGGCTAGGCGGGCTTGGAATTTTTATCTAGATTTGTTTCATGATCCTCAGCATGTTCGTTCTCGGTCTTCTCTGCCCTTATCTGCAATAATGAGATCTCATTCTCTGCAGCAGCGAGAGAATCTTGTAATTCGGATATTAGGAGCTCTTTGTCTTCGGTATCTGCTCGAAGAGTGTCAATTTCCACCTCTATGTCCTCTAGTCGGGCCGTCACATCTTCTGGGTTGAGTTCTGATGTCTCGGATGCTGGTTTACCGTCAGAGAAAGTAGTGGCATCTGGGTAAAATGGCGATGATGGTGACCTACTTCTCTTTCGAGATGGTCCAGGTGATTGTGATATTAGTGTAGGAACACTTTGATTATTTATTTCTTGGGAGAGTTCACGCCCTGTAGCAGGGGTCAGAGTTAATTCTAGTTCAGGTAATTGGGTTGCCTGAGAGGTTGGCGAGTCAAGTCTTCTGGGAATGGAGTGTTCCGTGGCAGCTTCTTGTTCTGGGGAGTTGTCAGGCACGTTGCTGGAAAGTGATTGAGACATTCCTCGAATACACCCTGCATATGACAGAATAGATTTTCTACTTCTTACATTCCATAGTTGGGGGTAGAGATTACCTTATGGGTGCCATCTATTTTTGAGATAAGATTCATTGTATGCTTTGAATGGTTATGCGCCCTAGTTTAGGGTAGGGATTTTCTAGAGAGTATGTCTAGGAGTGTTGGATTTAAGCATTGATACGTTTCTTGTTCCTTTTGGGAACTTTACTCGCAATTATTAGTGGTATCCTTATTTTAAGACCTAAGCCAGTGACCGGAAAGTGTGGTAGGGTTTCGGACAATAGATGCATATCCGTAGAGTTCATATTATTCTTGGCTCAGGAGCTGACGTAAACCTTCATGTCACCGGTTTCTTTCTGTAGTCTTGACTGTTATTTGCGGCTATTGTCTCTTACTTTTACCGAGCATGTTTTAATTTGTTTCTATTATGAATTTGTTGTTCATGTTCCCAAATGATGCGACATTTGTCAATTATTGGTGTATTCAAGCGATACGTGCTTTTTGGTAGATTTTTGTATACCTTAAAATACTTTAAGTGGTATATACGCATTAGTAGTAGTAGTATATGTATTTCACAAAGGTTGCTATAAAGAATCCTCGCGTAGTGAAGTAACGAGTGGTGATTAGCAAGGTATCCCAAAGTGTTTATGTAAGTAACCCTCATAAAACAAGATAGTAAGGATGTAATTAATGAAAAAATCCATAATATTATGTAAGTGACTCTTCGTAGTGTGATATTGGTAATAGGGTTAATCATTTGGTGAGAGTCATGATAGTTTCCTTGCGCTAGGATGATACAAATACGTAATCCATAGGATATGTTATTCCAAGATGGTGAATGATAATGTGTAGCCATGTTTTCCATGACAGACAAGTGGCAATTTAGTTATTTAATGATATCGTGCCAAGCAGTTTGTTGACTTGGGGAGTAAATAGTAATAGCTAGTGCGTATGCTATTTTGATATGTCCTTAAGAGCCAGTTATAGTCTAGAGTTACTAATGCAACCTAGTTCTCTATAACAAAGGGCTTGGTACAATCTGTCACACCCCCAATTCACTGTAGCGGAGACTTGGATTATGGGAATTGTGACTTCATGGGTGAAGAGGACTTGATACTGACGAGATAGACCTCTACAAGCCAATTATACCAATGCAGACTCCTTATTCTGTAAGATATGTAGAACACCTGTTGAGAATAAATTGCTAAAAGTGTATCATAAGTTGGTGAGTTTATAGGTTTTGTTATTTGATAATAGTGATGAACCACAAGATTTATAACCATAGCATGAAATATAGTAATCCTATATATCACAATGAAAAAAGTATTTTACTGTTGTATAAGCTCTTGACACACGAATTTAGCGTTACATGTGGTATCATAGATAAGCCATGCAGATGTTCAACACGACATCCGTAACTGACTCAAATTGAAACTGTGTTTGTTGATAATGTCAGGTTCCAAGACAAACAGGGGGACTCAATCCGATGATCTATCCATAACATTCGGCTTACACGAAATTAATGGTTCAGCAAGATTAAATTGGGCACGATAGCAAGCGGTTGGGTCGCAATAGGGATTAGACCCATAGTAAATCGTAAATGTACTTGTGTTCAACTGTTAAAATAAGCAATGTTCTCACCCCAAAGATGATTTAAAACAGTGAAGTAGGGGCTATGAAAACTCACTTTGTTGATTAATCGTCTGGAATTGATAATGGATTAATGCACGTCAAATAGTGACGCAGTCAAACACCTAAGCAATTATGACAAATCTGAGTTTACATTCTAAAAATTTTAATGTCATGAAATGACTTATGCAATGGGTCCAGTTTAAAGGGCACTGTCGTTTATGAGATAACGTTTTATGTTTTTAAAATGTTGATCAAACCGTTGGCTCTAGGGATGATACACAACTTTACATCCATGAGTATATATACATAATTTGATAACATTATGCGTCGCAACTTATAATTACAAGTTCATGCGATTTATATCTTAGGAAGATATAAGCATTATTTGCAAGTGTCTAAGTTTATATATTTTCCTATCACGCCTATTTATTTATATCGTAGTCGTCAATTAATTTGTAGAATCATCAGTTTTATATATATATCATGGTTCGTTCGACTCGTTTAAGTTATTTATAAAAATTATTTATTTACATCTAATACCCTTAAGTTTCAAAATGGCAGCAGGTCTTTTAGTCCTCTAGTAAGTATACACAATTAACCTTTAACTTTCGTGTGATTGTTTTTAATCTCTTGACTTTCCAAAATAGGGTTATACTTTTATAACTTTCATGTTTAAAACCCGAATAAGCTTTAAAAATATTTTTAGCGTTAACGAATTTATATTACCCGCATTAAATTCGTTCACACGTTTGTAAATTAATTTCGTCGTTATTATCTCTAATTCGTCGAAAATCGTTGTTTATAGTTTTCTAACTTTTGAATAAATCTCGTTTCGTTAGCGATCTTTACCCATTTCATTTGAGCCTCGGCATGGGACGACCCAAAGGCTTGAAAAAAAACATGCATGTTTCCATACTTCTTTTTGTCTAAAATTTACAAGTTAAATTATATGCAAGTTTTTAAATCATCACATGTAATATTTTATACAATAAAAACCCACATGGCTACTATCCTTTTCCTTTTTCTGATTTGTGTCTATGCTCAACAGTGGGTTGTACCCACTTGTTTTGTGTTTTCTTCTTCACAACCTAACCCATTATATGTATATATATATATATATATATATAATACATGTTCCACTTCTTTTCTTTTTCTTTTTGCTGCTCAACAGACGCAACCACAGTGAGTTGTTATACTCATTGTTTTCAGTTTCTCTCCTTCCCAACTTGCTCAAAATATTCATATCTGGTTCTCCCATTAAAACCCACAATGTGCCCGACTCAATTACTTGGGTTACGAGGCCTTTAAATGTTGCGATATAAGGACGTTTGGTGCGCTGAGCAGACCCAACAGCGGCTGCTGTGGTTACTTCTCTTTGCAACGCAACACCCACGACAAGGCTTTACCCTTTTATGGCTTAGTGGTACGTCTCATGTGTTACTTGTGTCAAAGGTTTGTGGGCACGAACCAACGAGCATGAGTTGTTCGTTTTTAACAGCGTCCGTGACGCACTCATAGCGAACAAAAAAAGAAAAAAGGTCGGTGTGGTTCGTTTTGGGTTACTTGGTCACGCCCTTAGTATACGTCGAGGTCACAATATAAGGGTTTCAATCAACATTTCATGCGTAACCCTAGGGTTTATTACCCTCTAACGAGCCAACGTATTTGATCACGACATGCTTAAGGTTTTTACAAGACTTCTTGGTTCGTTACTTGTTTATACACGTGATGCGTTGTTTGAAAGTTTTATTATATGTTGTTATTTTATGCGTGATGTGACTCGGCCTTCGCATGCATGCGTACATGCTAACCACGCATGGCTATATGTCGTGCACTAGTATGCTATGCCAAGGCTTTTTGGCTAGCTTGCCAAGCCGGACGCGTTTTGGTCTTTGGTTGCGAGTAAGACTTACAAGTGTGAATGACATGGCATAATGAATGTTATGCTTCGAGAATGACTTACAAGTGTCCAAACGTTTGTTAGATGATGGGAAGAGGTGATGGTGTCAAAAGGGCTCGAACCCTTTTTGTTTCTACTCTTTACATCCAACGCCTCCTAGCTCTTAAATCCAACGGAACTCGAACTCAGACCTTATTGTTTACTTCTTACTTTTAAAATTTAGTTATGTTAAGAGTGTGCATGCATGGCCTTATTTATACTTGAAATATTCACTCGGTTCCTAAAGCTTTGCATGTGAATGACATTATTTACATATACTATTGATGTATGATACTATTTGTTATAATTGTTTCTTTTCTAATACTATTTAGGGAATAGATGCTATTATTGAATTGAAATATGAAACAAGACGTAGCCTGTGAATGATCTCGAAAGGTGTAGGACATTGGTTGTAAGGAATGCAATGATGGTGTTAGTTTGCTTATTTTGAATTTCTTTCTACTGATTGACTTATATAGCATTTTGTATAGCATAATTTTAAGAAAATGAAACGTCAAGTTAAATTGTATATTTAGTAATATCTAAATATTGGTCAGTTCATATATTTATTTATTGAAGTATGAATGGGTTCACAAAATAATATAGTCGTGCGACTTTGTTTCGCAACGCGTGAAAATATGATTTTTATTGCTACGCGTTTTCTAAAGTACCCCTTTTTGATTCTTAAACAAAATGACAATTTTTACGTGCTATTATAATTCTCAATAGCATAAAATATTGCATGTCGCTCGAAGGATAACTTTTTATTGGAAAGTAACAAAAGTTTTGGCAATTGCTTGTGACACGTGCTCTTGTGTAAAGTGATAAAGAGCTCTACATTTTTCTGAGGTGTTACAGTGACCCATGAGGGTAATTAAACACCTTAGACATCCATCATATGATTGTTACATGGGCATAAGCATTTGGCTTGGTCGCATATAACATGTGTTTGTTTTGATTGTTTAGTTTTGTGCAAGGATTTAGAATTTGTGTTAGGAATAAATCTTCTTTGGACTTAATACTGCCAACAGTACTAAAGGAGTTAGTACTGCCAGCACAAAGTTAGTACTGCCAAGGAAACTCAATACTGCTAGTTGAAGAAGTTTGTACTGCCAAGTGGTCAAAGCTGATGAAATGAAGATAAGAATTCATGGAGAGGATTTCAGGATATTTAGTTTTAAATTGTAACTGTTCCTAATTGATAGGCAGATATATGTGTAAAGGGCTCCTTGTATTTCTATAAAAGGAGATCCCTAGAGTAGTGATAGATAGAACTTTAAGAGACACATTTAGAGAAAATTCGATATAGCTTCAAGGTTGTGTAACCCCAGTACTTAAAAGAGTACTCGTATTATTTATAATATTGAAGCAGTGAGTTTTGTGTTTATTGTGTGTGTGATCATTACTGTTTCATTCATACATTTCTCTAGAGTATCAAAGTGTAGATTCCGCATACACTTTGATATACATACAAAGTCTCAATCTTTGTTATTTTGGATTCTTCCAAGGTAACAAACTCTTTATATCATAAAGAATCGATCAAGGCGTGGGATCAACAAGTGGTATCAGAGCCTGTGCTTTGAGATACTTTGATCTAGGGAAAATGGAGTTAGAAAATTCTCAGAACAATGCGTTGGCAAAGCTTCCCATGCTCAAACTAGGAGAGTATGAGATGTGGGAAATCAGAATCAAGCAGTACTTCCAGATCCAAGACTATGCATTATGGGAGGTAATAGAAAATGGGAATTCATGGGTACCTATTCCTGTTACAGCACCAGAATCAGGTCCATCAACAGCATTAAAGATGACTGTGCCCTCTACTACTGAAGAAAAGATTTGCAAGAAGAATGATGTCAAAATTGTTCTCCCTAGCTTCCTTTACAACTTTGCTTTTATAAGTTTTTCATAATAAGCATTTTTTTTAAATTTCAACTTGTTTTTAAGCTTTAATAGGACCATTAGTGTAGTCGGGGTTAGGCCTCAGGGACCATTCTTTTTGCTTAAGCATTAGGTGAGTTTCATAGCCCCTTTTTCTTATGTTTTCTTAGGGTGAAAATGATGCTATGAGTTTAAATGTTTTAGTCACTGTGATAATGTGTTTTAAATGAGGCATGGGCTATACGTGACTATTGTATGTTATGTGCTACTTGCTATTGTTGTGGATCGTGGGACACGTTCCATTCCCGTGTTTGTTGTGCTTGAGCGTGACCGTCTCAAAGCATTGATGGATTGTTAGTAGTGAGCGTGATCGTCTCATTGCTATGGATTGTTGATAGTGAGCGTGATCGTCTCATTGTTGTGGATCATGGGACACGTTCCGTTCCCTTGTTTGTGATGTTAAGCGTGACCGTCTCAACATGGTTTGGTGTGGTTGCATGTTAGCTTGTATGATAGTTCATTTAATATCCTGTTATGCTATGTTTTATTTAAAATAGTAATTGATTTTAAAGGATTGTTATGTGTGTCTTAAACCTATGACTCTCACCAACTTTATGTTGACATTTAAGCATCATTTTTAGGTGAGCACCATGGGAATAAGATAGACAGAAGTGGCTAGAAAGATACCGTAGGATGTCATGGAATTTATTGCTTTATTGTCTTAAATTTGGCCTTGTTTGGATTATGGATAATTGTTGCATGTCTTTGTATTGGCGAGAACTTCTGTTCCATCAATAAAGACGCCTTTTGGAATTTGTTTAGTTTTATGGGTATAGTTATGACACTTTGTGTCTATGCTTTACTTATTTATTTCATATAGAATTCTCTGTATAGATGCCATTGTGTTATGATGATATCCTTTCTCGTTACACCTCGCGTTTCTGCCTTGGCGGGGTGTGACAGATTGGTATCAGAGCCATTGGTTATAGAGAACTAGGTGGTTGGCCTAGACTATAACTTAGGAATCTTCATATAGTTTCATTTTAGGATCTATATGTGTTTACATGTACGTAACTAGTATATACTTTCATATATTTAAAAGTTTTCGTTTGTCTATTTTGTTTACTACTTCCTAGTAATATAAATATAAATATATATTGGTTTTCACCATTATTTAAGTACCTAATATGAATTGCACCTTTTGGTATCATTTACGTGTTTTTGTTTTCTTGCTCACTTATGAGTACGATCTCGACTTATGAGTTATTCGACAACGAGAGATGTAGAATGGGAGCCAATTGAGGAGGAGCATCTCGAGGAACCGAAAGAGGGATGGATGTTAGGAGAATCAAAGAAGAGGTCGATCCGGATTTCCTTTCGGATGCTTATAGTAGGACTGGTCCCGCGGAGTCGGGTGACTCTTGTGAAAGCAAGGTCAAACCCAAGCGAGGCCCAGCATAAGTTTATTTCGTCTATTATTTTTACATGTCGCGGTCGTCGGTGATTTCACTTGGATTTTTCCTTATTTAGGGCTTGAAATCTTCGTCTTTTTCTTTATCGTTTTGGAATTTTGTCATCATGTTAGAATTGTATGAGATTTGCTATGTGGTATGTTGGTATAATTATGTGTATTCATCAAGATGTGTAGTCTTGGGAGTAAGTATACATGTGCAAAAGATGCAGTTATAATTATGGTGGCCAACATAATTATAAAGGCATCACACACGTGGACTTGTGACCTCGATTACATTGATTAATGTTGGATGTTATGTGCAATCCTGTTAAGGATGGTTGTATGGTTAGAGAATTCTTCTCTTAACCTGATGGGCGATTTTGTTGGGTCAAGTTGTGTAGATAGTAAGATTCCCTTTCATCTATCGGTTGCGGATACCTCAGAATCTGTTGGTACTATTGTTGTGATTCTTAAGTTGGTTCGTTTACAAGACATTTCGTTTGGATACTTAATTTTAAGTTTAGCATCCCCTGTTTGTACCATATTGGTATGGATGTCTTATTCTTTTCCCTATTCGGCGTGGTGATAATTATTGGTTATCCTGATCTGTTTCCTTTAGATGCTGGTACATTTCATTGGTTATTCCTTACATTGATGGCTCGTACGAATATCATATTGTTCTTTTGAGCACTATTGGTTCATGGCAAGTTAGTACGGATATTTAATCCCTTCTTTATACATCATTTGGTTTTCGTAACATGGTTGCGACATGTTAGTATCAATGCTTTTTATGGTTGTCATTTTGATCGTTAGTATGGATGAGTCCTTACGTTCTTCGCTTAGTTTGCAATATCTTTACGTGAATGTTCACTTGTATGTGATCATTCGACTATTATTTTGGTTATATGTTAAATTATACTGTTAATTTTGTATTTTAAAATCCTTTTTGAAATAACTTTAAAGACGTTGGGAGGATTGTATTGGTAAGTTTATGGTGATACTATTTTTATAAACTGTCTTTTAAACATTTATAAAATAAAATAAAACTATGTCTACAATGATTTTATAAATTTAAAGTAATATCATTTTACTGTCCAAAACCATTTATAATAATATGATTCTACTGTTTTAAAAATGATCGATGTAAAGTAAAGAAAGATAATTCTCGCGGGTAAAAAAAATCGATTTTTGTTGAGGGTTTGTATCCTTTTATTTATAGGTCATGATACATGGTTTTATACAATAGGTGTTTCTTGCGTCAATGGTCCGTTTGTTGTGTCGATGGTTGTTTCTTATCAGTGCCTACATTCGGTTTGATTTTCTTTTGAGTTTTTGTGATTTTTGAATTCTTACCCTAATTGGTACATGCAAAGTCTTGGTATTTGTTCATGGTTGGTTCGATATTCATGCATTACCCTATACGACTTATAGTGGTTCTTCGAATTAGTTTGATGTCTGTATTATGTGATCTTAGAGTTGATGATTGTACACATCTTCTGTGTTGTGCCTATGTGATTAAGGTAGTGAAACAGATTAGTTAAGTTATTAGAATTAGAAGGTTCTTGTTTCACTATAAATCTAGTAACGTTGGTTATGAGAAGGTTAATATAGTCGTATGAGAGAATTGGTTGTGAGGTATAAGGCTGAGAAAGTATGCCATGAGGAGATGGTTAAAATGCCTTTTGTGGATTTGAAGGTGCTTCAGGTTCGTGGGGAAATGAACTAATGTGAATGCGAGGTCTCGTAGGAGTACCAAAGTAGATGAGTCGAAATTATGTGATATACCTGTAGTATGTGAGTTCCCCAAAGTGTTCTCTAAGGATTTAATAGGTTTACCCCTCGGCGTGAAGTAGAATTTCGTATAGAGTTAGTACAAGGAGCGACACCGATTGCGAAGGCCCGTGTCGTTTGGCGCCTACGGAGATGAAAAAGTTGTTGGAATAATTGCAAGAGCTGCAAGGTAAAGGTTTTAATCGACCTAGTTATTCGCTATGAGGAAGCACATGTATTGCTTGTCAATACGTAGGATGGGTCGTTTAGGATGTGCATAGATTATCGCGAGTTGAGTAAGATAGATCTTTATTCGGACTGTCACCAAATGAGGGTGCACGAAGATGAAATTCCAAAGACTGCTTTTAGGATGCGTTATGGACGCTATGAGTTTACGGCTATGCCTTTTTGGGTTGACCAATGCACCAGCGATTTTCATGGACGTAATGAATCGGGAGTGCTAGCCGTATTTAGGTAAGTTGTCATCATGTTTAAACGACGACATTTAGGTCTGTATAAAGTCTTAAGAGGAGCACGACAAGGTCGAAGCGGAGTGATGAGGAAGCTTTCAGAAATTGTAGGAACAATATGGGTAATGAGCCGATCTTGGCATTACCAGAAGGATCAGACAATTTCGTAGTGATGCGTAGAGCAAGGGTTAGGATGCTTACTTAGATGAAGAGAGAAGGTGATTGCTTATACGACGCGAGAACTAGAGATTTATGTGAAGAACAACACGACGCACGTTATGGACTTAGGCGTGATGGTTTTGCTCTAAAATGATAGAGGCATTATGTGTACGAGATAAAGACTATACAGATCATAAAAGTCTCCAACACATTTTCAATCAGAAGGATTGAAACTGAGGTAGAGATGATGGATGGAGTTATTTTAGGGTTGATATTGGGAGACCAAGTACCATCTGGGAAAGGGCGAACGTAGTTGTTGATGCATGGAGTAGGAAAGGATGAGTGAAGCTAAGACAAGTTTAAGATATATGTGTGACGATCCAAGCTGAGATTAGAGAGAAGATGTTAGTGGTATAGGTTGAGACGTCTAAAGGAGAGAACGCATCAACAGGGATGTCGCATGGCTAGGACTAACAAATGGAGAAAATAGATGGTGGTGTTAGTAAGTATTAAGCGTAATTGGAAGTAGAAAATTAGCCCCAAAGGTCTTTAGGTTTGTTACTACAACCTGAGGTACCCGATTAGAAGTGAGAAAAGGAAGGATTAACTACGGATAGTAAATCTAAGTTACCAAGATCGAGTGGTGGATGCAATGAGATTTGGGTGATAGTCGATAGACTAACTAATAGTATAAGATGGAGTAGTTGGCAAGGTTGTATGTAGATGAGGCAGTTGCAAGACATGGAGTGCACGTGTCGAGTATTCCTGATAAAGATGGAATGTATATTGAGGCTTTGGAAAGGGATGTAGAAGTCGTTAGGGACACGAGTAGATTTGAGTACTGCCTACCATCCATAGAATGATGGTTAAAGTGAGCGTACTTTTTGGACACTAGAATAGTTATCATTTGAGTATTCAATGTGTTTTCATTGGAGGTATTGTATGGAAGAGAAGGTAGGGTGCCTGTTTTATAGGCTGAGATTGGAGAAGGTAAGATGTTTGGACTTGAGTTAGAGCTGGAGACGACTAAGGTAGTCGTGATTAAGGAAAGGCTTGAGGAAGCCAAAGATCGTCAAAAGAGTTATGCTGATAATAGTCGCAAACCGTTAGAGTTTGAGGTTGGAAATCGTGAATTGTTAAAGGTGACGCCATGGAAGGGCGTAGTTCGTTTTGGAAAGAAAGGTAAGTTAGTACCGAGGTGTGTAGAACCATTTAAGATCCTTGAAAGGATTGGTCATGTAGTCTATCGGTTAAGAATGCCTGAGGAATTAAGTGGTGTACACGACACGTTTTAAATGTCGAACCTAAAGAAGTGTTTGGTGGATGCTAGTCTGCATATGCCATTGGATGAAATCAAGATCGACAAGACTTTTCGTTTTGTTAAGGAACCTATTGAGAATAGTGACCGTGAAGTTATGAGGTTAAAATGTAGCGGGATGGTGATAGTTAAGGTCTGGTTTTGGCTGGAAGTGAGGTCTTTGGGACTTCAGGTAAACTGAGTATCCATGCTTGTTCGTTGAGCAAGGGATCATTGGGAGTATTAGTTGGAGATGGGTACTTAGGGTTACTGATAGACCTTAGTACGCCTTTAAATGTTTTATGTGGTTGTGGTTAACGTTATAATTTGAATAAACTCGAAGTCGAGCCGATTTTTCAAAAACGTTGAGCTTTGTAACAATTTATAATTTGATTTCAATACAGTTCTTGTTTGATGAGTTGCGAGGTCGGGTTATAAATGACGTTGTTACACAACTTAAGGTTTTTGACGAATTTCCTCGATGACGGGCGAGGTTCGGGTAGTTGGTTGACCTTTTCGTTTGGAGTGGTTATGCTGCTATGCGTACCCTTGTGTGGGCAAGCAAAGTTATTGGCAGTAAGATATTTTGTGAATGATTGTTGGAATTCAAAGGGTAACTTTGAGTTAACATGGGTATGGGAGGACTACTTAAAAGATAAGTATCCTCGATTAATTGTTTGGTAATGATAGAGTTGAACCTTTTGGTTAAATCTCGGGACGAGATTTCCTAAAGGAGGGGATACTGTAACAACCATGACTTGAGCAGGTTAGTCAAACCGTTAGTGTTGACTTATGTATCTGTTGCAATGTATGGTTTATGTGTTTATATGAGTTTATGTGGATTATGTGGGAAATTGGTAATCAATCTATTGAGTGTGATCATCTCAATGAGATTGGAATGGTGGTGAAATTGGTTGAATTCATTTCGTTCACTTTTGGGTGACAAGGAAATGATTTAGAGATTTAAGCGTTTTCGTGTTAATTTTGTAAGTATTATTACGTATACGTATTTTTGTGTTAGTGATTTAAGGAATGTTTAGGTTTTAGAAGTTAGGTTAAGAAAAATGTAAATTTCTATTTTTGGAAATTTAGGTTAAATAAAAATGAAAAGTTATTTATTTTTAAAAGTCTAGTAAATTGCGTTTACGCAAAAAGGTATGCGCAAATAAGCTTAGATTTTTATAAAAACTTAAGGTAATGTTAGTAAATATGTAATTAATAAATAAATAAAGCAAGTAATTAGGAATTTGCTAAGCATTCTGTAGAGTTTCATAGCCCCCTTTTTCAATATGTTTTTTTTGGCGGGTGAAAATGATGCAATGAGTTTAAATATTTTAGTTTACCGTGAGATAATGTGTTTATAAATGAGGATGGACTATACGTAGCTATTGTACTGTTACATGTGCTTACTTGCTATTGTGATAAGGACGTTAGGGAAACACGACGTTCCATTAAATATCCATGCCCTTGTTTGTTGACTTTGAGCGAGTGAATGACCGTCTTAGACATTGATGGATTGTTAGTATGATTGTGATCATCTCAAAATGTTTGTGGGTTTGTTAATAGAGAAGCGTGAACGTCTCATTTTTGTGGATACGTGAGGCGACACAGTATTCGTCCCTATGTTTAAGATGTTGAGCGTGACCAAGTCTTCATCATGTTTGGTGTGTTTGCATCTGTTATGCTTGTATGATAGTTTTGTTTAATGTCCGGCTATGCTATGTTTTTATTTACACAGAAGAAATTTGTTTTAAGGATTGTTTAAGTGTGACTTAAAAAAAACCTCTACTGACGTCTCACAACTTTATGTTGACGTTTAAAAGCATCATTTTCAGGTGGAGCAACCAAGGAAATATAAGATAAAGAAAAAGTGGCTAGAAAAGGAGACCATAAGATGTTATGGAGTTTTAGCTTTTATTGATTTGAATATATTCGCATTGTTTTGGATTATGGATAATTGTTTGCATGTCTTTATGTTTGGCAGAACTTATTCGACTTTCATCATCAATAAAGACGCCTAAATGGATTTTCTGGTTAGTTTTTATGGTAGTTTTTATTGACACTTTGTGTCTAAGCTTTACTTATTTTATTTCATATAGAATTCTCATCTGTATATACAGCCAATGTTCTTGTGATGAAATCCTTTACTCTTAAATCCTCGTGTTTTGCCTTGGGCGGAGGTATGACAATTCGTTAGTGAGTGGAAGTGCCTAGAATTCCAAGTGGGAACGATACGAATTATGGGTCATTGTCCACGACTTACGATATGGGTCATTGTCGATCGACTGACCAAATCAGCTCATTTCCTACCAACGAAGAAGATGGGTAGCATGGAGAAGCTCACGCAACTCTACCTAAAGGAAGTTGTGTGTAGGCATGATGTTCCTATATCAATCATTTCGGATAGAGATAGCCATTTTACGTCTAGATTTTGGAAATCGCTTCAGAAAGCGTTAAGAACGAATTTGGATATGAGTACCGTTTACCACCCTCAAACGGATAGTCAAAGCAAAAGGACTATACAAACGCTTGAAGATATGTTGCGAGCCTGTGTGATCGACTTTGGAAGTAGTTGGGATCGACATCTGCCATTGGTCGAGTTCTTATACAACAATAGTTATCACGCAAGTATTAAGGCCGCACCATATGAGGCTTTGTACGGACGGAAATGTAGATCACCTGTTTGCTTAAGTAAGGTTGGAGATAGCCAACTCACCGGTCCAGAATTGATTCAGGAAACGACGGAAAAGATTGTTTAAATTAAGAACCGCTTGTTGACTGCTCGTAGCCGCCAGAAAAGCTACGTGGATAGAAGATCTAAGCCGTTAGAATTTGAAGTTGGGGATATGGTACTGCTCAAGGTATCGCCGTGGAAGGGCGTTGTGCGTTTTGGAAAGCGCGGAAAGTTTAGTTCACGTTACATTGGGCCATTCAAGATTCTAGCTAGAGTTGGTCCTATGGCTTATACGTTGGAGTTACCTGAAGAGTTGAAAGGGATTCATAGTACTTTTCACGTTTCGAATCTCAAGAAATGTTTAGCGGAAGGTGAAATTGTTGTTCCGATGGACAAGATTCAACTTGATGATAAGTTGCACATGATTGAAGAGCCAGTGGAAATTGTTGATCGAGAAGTTAATCGACTTAAGCAAAGTCGGATACCTATCGTTAAAGTTCGTTGGAATTCGCAAAAAGGTCGAGAATTTACTTGGGAACGTGAGGATCAGTTCAAAAATAAGTACCTTCATCTCTTTACGAGTAATGATGAAGCGAGGAAGAGCGGATAAGTTGAGTTGAGTACCGGGACGGAGCTCCCTAAAGGAGGGGAGAATGTAACAACTCGAGTTTCAGGTCAATGTTTATCCCGAGCTATGATAATTATTTTACTACATAATTGATTTTGGTCGTTTATGCTATATAAGGTTTGGTGAAAATTTCCATTTATTGGGAAATTACAAGCCGTGATTGAGTTTTTATTTGTTTTTAGCGTCCGAGAAAGTTAGAAAAATTTATATTGTCGCTCCAAGAGCGTGATTATTTTATTTTTGTATTTTATGTCTTTTCCCTAAGTTTTTGTAAAATCCGTGTTTAAAGGTTGTGTTTTACGTGATTTAACGTTTTATTAAATGTTTTAAAGTAAATTAGTGGGACGGAATAAAAATATTTACAAAAGTGGTGTGACCCGAGTGTTATCATAGAACTGGTATGTTTCTAAGTTCTTCCGTTTGGCGTTTTGTGATTGTTTTTCCTTCCTTTGTCTAAAGGTGACGATACTTTTTGGTTTGGTTCTAAGACCGTTGGTATGGATGAGTCCTTATGGTTGTTTTGGATTGTAAGAGTTCTTGTCGTGTTCGTTTTCAAGTAAATTAATATTCTGGTATTGAATTCTTAAGGTTTTTGGAGTTATTTTGCTATCATGATGTTTTTTTATGTTTTTGTGAATCATAAATTCCTTTTTGAAGTAAGTAGTTTGGTTGTAGTTGATACCATATTGTAGTTTGGTCGGTTATAAAAACTTCTTTTAAAAATAAATTTATTATAATATAAAAGGCAAACCGTTTTTTTTTTTTTTTTTAATTATCATCTTTTGATTTTTCTTTTATGATAAAACCATAATTAAAATAAGTTTTTGAAAATTTTATTTTTATATTTATTTTACACTTTAATTTTATTTGATTATTAACTAAGGTGATTCTATTGTTTTTTTTTTTTAAAATGATTAGGTTATAAGGTTATGAGAGAAGTTTCCTTGGGTAAAAATCGTGTTTTGGTACAAAGGTTCTTAATTTTTAATTAATGTGTCGTTGGGTCCGTGGTATTAATTCATTGGGGGGGGGGGGGGGGGGTTTGTTTCTAGCATCGTTGATGCGTTTGTTAGGTCGGAGGTTCGTTCTTTCTTTGTTGACGTTTACATTCGGTTGATTTTTTTTTTCTTTTTGGAATCGTGTGATTTTTGGGTCCATACCAATTGGTGCATGTTGGATGTTGATATTCCTCATGGGAGTGATTGCCAGAGTTGGTGTTAGGACGTATATTCGGGTGGTTGCAATTGATGTAGGTGAAGCGAATGGAATTTATTTATTTTTATTTTTTTTATATTTTTTTATTTTTGTCGCATACCAAGTTAGAATTAGAGAGTTCTCGCTTGTTATACTTTTGATTTAGTACCTCTTAGTTATGAGAGTGTTGATGTAGTCGTAGGAGAGAATTGGTTGTTGAGACATAAGGCTGAGATGGTATGCCACGAGAAGGTAGTTAAAATGCCTTGGTAATTTGGAGAGTGCTTAAGGTTTCATGGAGGAAAACGAAACTAAAAGGACGATGGTCTCGTAGTGTACTATGACGGTGAGTTGAGTTATGTGGAATTTTTTTTTCTTTGTGTATGTGAGACCCTTAAGTGTTCCTAAAGAATTAGTAGTTTTAACCCCTCGTTCGTGTTAGGATTTTCGTAATTAAGAATTAGTACAAGGAGCGATGCCGATTTGCGAAGGCTCGTGTCGTTTGACGTCTTTAGAAAGGCAAGAGGCGTGGAATGATTGCAGGAGTTGCAAGGTGAGGGTTGGTTCAAATGGTAACTTGTGGTGGGAAGCATCTGTATTGCTTGGTAGGAAGAAAGGTGGGTAGTTTGGAATGTGCATAGATTATCTCGAGAAGACGGAAGAGTGGATAGAAATTCGTATGTGATGTCACCAATGAGAGGGTGTTGCACGGGGTATGACGTAGCCAAGATGTTTTTTTTTAGGTCATGGCGGTAATGGACACATGAAGTATAGGCTATGCCTTTTTTGGGGTTAACCAATGGACCAGCGGTTTTCATGGAGTTAATGAGCTGGGTGTGCATGGCCGTATAAAGACAAGCTAGTTAACGTATATATACAGACAATATTTTAAAACCGAATCGAAGGCTAAGTTGGAGTATGTATCGGCACGTGAAGATGATCGTGGATAGTCACGAATGATGAGAAGATGTAGTGAAGTTTTCCAACAAGAGGAAGTGGAGCAAAGAGGAAGCTATTAGAATGTGGCAAGGAATCAAATAGGTAATAATGAGCCGATCTTGGCTTGACCATTGTATGGTATTTTGAGAATTTGGCTGAATTCCGCAAGAGAAAGAGTGATAAATTCATTTTGGATCATGAAAGATATTAAGAGGTGACCAGACTCATCTCTTTAAAGAGTGACTTGACTATAAAAGTCTAGAACAAAATGAGGAACAATTGGCTCATTAATTTCGTAGAGACAATTGAGACGAACATTCGAAAAACAACGATCAATGTGTTGAGATGAGTAGTAAAGTTGATCAAAAACTCTACCTTTGTGATTGCATCGATCTTCGATGGGTTTGTAGAAATTTGAAATTGTAGGGGAAATACCAAGTATTTCGGACACTTTAGGGATATAGGAGCGAGTAAGAGAGGTATCACCAACTATTGCTCAAGACATGTTTATCACCTAAATAAGATAACAACAACAAAAATATTACAAAAAAAAAATATTTATAGCAAGAGATGAAATTTAAATAAAATAACAAATGTGGAACAAAGATTACTTTGACTCTAAAGTAAAAACCTAAGAAGTATTCCAAACGCTCCTATATTTAATTTGATTCAACTAACGTGTCGAAAAGTATATATTGGATTATATATTTTGACAACTAGTATGGATTCATCGTATGATTCTATACGTAACAAAAGTAGAGTAATGATTATTTTGAATTTAGACTAAAATCCTAAGAAATAATCCAAACGCTCCTTTATTTAGGAAAATTTAGTGTCGAAAAAATATATTTTGAATTATGTGCCTTGACGATTAGTATGAGTTCATCATACGGTAGTATACGTAATAAAAAGTGGAGTTAAGATTATTCCGACTTAAGACTAAAATCCTATGAGATAATCCAAACGCTCCTTTATTTAGTAGAACTTGACCAAAGGTGTCAAAAAATATGCATTGACTTATATATGTTTCGGCAATAGGTAAGAGTTTATTTTTGGAATTTGTAAAGCGTTTTTGGCATATATCAACAATGTATGAAAGCATGTTTTGAAATTTCCGAGTTAAAAAAAAATTCGACATCATATATATATTTATGTAAGATTTCGACAAAAAACAAATTATGAATCAACCTATTGCAAAATTCGAATTCCTACTACTACGGGAATCATGATAGTTACGAATTGCTTAATCCTAATAAAAATAAGAAAACTTTGAAAATTCCCAATTTTGATTATGAACAAAAATGGATAAAATCAAAAGAGAAAAGAATTGAAAAACTTACAATAGATGTTGTTAATCAAGTTGTTGGTGTTTTCCCCTTGCGAAATTGGGTTGATTATGAGTTTGGAGATTGAATTTTGGTGGTTTGGTGTGTGTGTTTTCATCACAGCAGCAGCAGAAAAGATGGAAGAATGAAAATGAGGTGTTTGGCTAGGAATTTTGAATGTAAGGAGTGTATGGCAAGAATTTAAATGGCCGGCCCCCTTATTGATAAGGGGGCCGCCCTTTATAACATGGCCGGCCCCCTTAGTGATAAGGGGGCTACCCATCTGACGACCAAATTTCTTGGTTTTCCAATTTTAGAAAATTTAATTCGTAAATAATTTTTGACATACGACGAAAAATACTAATAATATTGTCTTAAAGAGTTGGTGATATTTAATATATTAGTAAAATGATTTAGTTCTCGAGAAATAGCTTCGAAAACATATAAGAGGTTTTATTCGACACATTAACTCTTTGTTAATTAAATATTATTTTGGATGAAATAATTAAGTTGTCGAGCTTTTAGAACGATAGAGGATTTAGGGATGGTTGTCGGAATCAACATATTGTCAATTAAAAATATTTTGATTATTTCGGATGAGATAATCAAGTAGTCAAGATTTGATGTAGACTAAAATAATGAGACAAAATAAATCGATCTTGTTGGCCTTAATTTTATATAAGTCAAACAAGAATGTTATCGGTCTTTGTTAGGATTATGAAAAAGACTCGGTCACCCCCGTGTATCGTTTAGTATAACATAGCTCGTAGTTAGAAAGTAAGCGTATGTCTTTTGGTATTGGGCCGGGTCTTTTACCAAAGTGTAAGCCCATACCCAAGCCCATAAAGCTCACAAACAGTTGTATATAAACCCTTTTCCAGCCATAGGAAGGGGTTGGTTGTTCTTTTTATCACATTTCTGGCTATTGCATTTTCTCTCACTAGAAACCTCACTTTCTCTCTCTAGATAATTAGCCAACCCAATCATCCATGCTTGTGTTATGATATCCAATATACTACAATTGGTATCAGAGCCCATGGGATGATTAGCTAGATTGTGTGTGCGTTTCCTTGGTTAGTTTAGATCAAAAGTTTGGTTTTTTGAAGGTTTATGGTCTTATTCTTGACACTCTTTGATTCTCATGTTTGTGATGTTAAAGTTAGTGTTTTTATAGTTGTTATAACCTTCTAGGACCAAGTTGTGCAAAAGAAACCAAGTAAAAACGTTCAAAAGGGTGATTTTTAGGTGTTTTTAGGTGAAAAAGTTCGTATATTCTTCATTGCGTTTTGACCTTTCTGAGACATTCTTCGTTGCGTTTTGGTGAACAGTACTGCGTTTTGTCAGAAGAAAGTACACTGCGTTTTGTCGTTTTGTATAGTACAACAGTACTGCGTTTTGTCTTATTAGAGGTTGCGTTTTGGTCGTTGCGTTTTGACCTGGAAATTGCGTTTTGGTTCATTGCGTTTTGACTGCAGGTTGCGTTTTGAAGACAAGTGTTGCGTTTTGACTAAGGGATACTCTGCCCAATTTTTTATTTGGTTGCGTTTTGACCAAATCTCAAGGTTGCGTTTTGATCAAATCTCAGGCTGCGTTTTGGCTCATTTTCTTCATTGCGTTTTGACAAGACTAGGTTGCGTTTTGATGGAAACTACACTGCGTTTTGACTAGACTTCACTACGTTTTGCCTAAGTTTCATTATCGTCATTAAGTTAACTTATTTCAACCAAGCCAAATCTCAATCATACAACATATCACCTAATCCAACAAACAATCATCACTTTTAACATACAATCACTAATCATTGATCGATCAACTTAATCATATCACAAGTAATCACTATGGCTAATCTTTCAGAGGACATCCAATGTGCCGGTTCCGATACCCGACCACCTATGCTTGATAAGACTGACTTTGCATCATGGCAACAACGTATTCGATTGTACTGTCGGGGTAAGGAGAATGGGGTAAACATTTTAAAGTCAATTGATGAAGGACCATTTCAGATGGGGACCACGCGAGTAATTGTTGCTGAAGGAACTGAAGGTTCACTCAATCTGGGTCCTGAACGACCTCGAGTTTATTCAGATCTGTCACAAGATGAGAATGATAGGTACAATGCAGACATTCGGGCAACAAACATCATACTTCAAGGTTTACCAAAAGACATCTATTCACTTATTAATCATTACACTGATGCAAATGACATATGGGACAATGTGAAGATGCTTTTGGAAGGATCAGAATTAACAAAGGAAGACCGTGAATCACAACTGTATGATGACTTTGAACACTTTCGTAAGAACAAAGGAGAAACCATTCACGACTACTATGTCTGGTTTGCCAAGCTCATTAATGACATGCGGAACATCAAGATGACAATGTCAAAAATACAGTTGAACTCAAAGTTTGTGAATAACATGCTGCCTGAATGGGGTAGATTTGTTACAGCTGTTGTTAGGATTAATGTTTTCTTAACTTAGTACCGACAGTACAAATAGTTAGTACTGTCAGTTATACTTAGTACCTACAGTACAAAGTATTAAGTACTGTTAGTTAGTTAGTACCGTTAGTAGAAAGTTAGTTAGTACCGATGAGAAGATATTTAAAAGATATTTATGAGATATTTTAGAAAAAGATATGTAAGCCATTTAGGGTTATCTTTAGTATATAAAAGGATCGCCTTTGGCATAGTTAAAAAAGGAGATGAACAAACGAGATTCACAGACATATACACAAGCTTAGCAAATCATATATCATAGTTAGCAATCTGTAATCCTCAAGAACACTTTAATAAAGTTGTTATTTAGTTGTTCATTGTTCTTCTTAGTACCTGTGTTAAGATTCCGCATTAACACATAGTATTCATAGTCATTGTTTCTACATAGTCATTTGTATTTATACATCTTGGCTATCATCCTTTAGTGGCTAGAAGAGACCGTAGGATGCTTGGAGTTTATTTATGCTTTCTGTTTGAATAAATATGTTTGCATGAATTATTTGGATTATGTTTTGCATGTCATTTATTGACGAGACTTCTTTCTCATTAATAAAGACACCATTAGGTTTTGGGTATTGTTATGACACTTTGTGTCTTTGCTTTACTTTAGTTTTCATTTTAGTATTCTCTATATAGACACCATGTGTTGTGATGATATCCATTTTTGTTTACGCCTCGCGTTTCCGCCTTGGCGGGGTGTGACACAAACCACCCATACTACCAAAACTCAGGGTTACACGATAGTCAACGAATATCTAATGAAACCATAATTTAACAGGAAACAATCATAACAAAAGTAAATTCATAACTAGGCTAGCACTTTAAGTGCTTAGCCGCTCATGGTAACGGAAACACAGTAAGAGATAGAAGAAATCATATATTGAAAACTCATAATTCTTACAGGATTCGTAATTTGAATGATTAAATACAAAAAGTAAGTAAAGTGTGATCTCCCTTGGACTCCAGGTGGAATTCTTTGAAGGTTGGAAGCCTTTGTCGCCTCTCCAATTGGCTGTGGAGGAAGTGATGTCGGAATAGCTTGAATGAGGCCTCTATTTATAGTTATCGAACCTGTTACGGCGTAACCAATAAAGGTGTTACGCCGTAACCAACTTACATGGCATTCCATAATTAAGCAGCTGTTACGGCGTAACCAGATATGGTGTTACGCCGTAACCTTCATATAACTTCCATATGTACATGATCTTCATTCCATATTTGTAGATCTTCATGGTTACGGCGTAACTGGATAAGGTGTTACGCCGTAACGATAACTTTGACAAGATTTCCTTCCAAATATAGGGTTACGGCGTAACTAGATATAGTGTTACGCCGTAAAGTCTTCCTTGATCTTCGTACTTGCTTAATTTATGTTACGGCGTAACCATTTTTGGTGTTACGCCGTAACATTCTTCAGAATTTACACTTTAAGTCCTTTTTCCCTTGTTTCTTGTCACTTTCCTGCATTTCACCTGAAAACTACAAAACAATAGAAAATATCTCGTTTTCGAGTGTTAGTGAAACATTTGCAGGTATTTTAGGGGGTATTTTGCCACCAAAAAGTATTAAATATTTGATGTTATCAGATACCTTGTTTTGGCAACTTGAGAACTCTAATTATGCACGAGTCGCATAAGTCAAAGTATTTGATCCATCCTGGATCGGATAAGATGTACCAAGACTTGAAGAAATCATATTAGTGGCCAAATATGAAAGCTGAGATTTCCACCTAGGTCAGTAAGTGTCTGACTTATGCAAGGCTCAAGGCCGAATGCCAAAAACCATCCGGTTTGTTGGTTCAACCTGTGATCCCAGTATGGAAGTGGGAGAACATTACAATGGATTTCGTTACTAAGTTGCCAAAGACGTCGTCGGGTCAAGATGCAATTTGGGTAATTGTTGACCGACTCACCAAGTCTGCTCATTTTTTACCAATGAAGGAAACCTATTAAATAGAAAAGTTGACAAGACAATACTTGAAGGAACTAGTCTCAAGACATGGAGTGCCAGTTTTGATTATTTCTGATCGAGATAGTAAATTTACATCTCATTTCTGGCAATCACTAAACAAAGCTCTAGGTGCTTAATTGGATATGAGTACGGCTTATCATCCGCAGACGGATGGTCAGAGTGAGAGAACCATCCAAACCTTAGAGGACATGCTACGTGCTTGTGTGATTGATTTTGGGAAAGGTTGGGATAGACACCTACCATTGGTAGAATTTTCGCACAACAATAGTTATCACACGAGTATCAAAGCTGCACCGTTCGAAGCATTGTACAAATATGATAACAAAAACAAAACAAAAAATAAAAAAAAACAACAAAACACGTAACAAGTCATAAAAGTGTCGATCGCCTGTTTGTTGGGCTAAGGGTTGGAGATGCCTCAGCTTACTGGCCCTGAGATTATTCATGAAACCACGGAAAAGATCATCCAAATCAAGAAGCGTATTCAAGCTGCACGTGATAGACAAAAGAGTTACGCCGATAGGAGACATAAGCCATTGGAGTTTGAGGTTGGAGATAAGGTTATGTTGAAGGTATCGCCATGGAAAGGGGTGATACATTTCGGCAAACGGGGGAAGCTAAATCCTCGTTATATTGACCTTTCAAATATCCTTGCTAAAGTTGGGAACCCCCCCCGTTGATATCGACTTGAACTCCCAGAGCATCTAAGTCGGGTTTATAGACTTTTCACGTTTCCAATCTGAAAAAGTGTTTCTCCGACGAACCCCTAGCTATTCTGTTAGACGAAATTCAGATTGATGACAAACTTAATTTCATTGAAGAACTGATCAAAATTATGGATCGAGAAGTTAAACGACTAAAGAAAAGCTAAATCCCAATTGTGAAAGTCCGTTGGAACTCAAGGCGAGGTCCTGAGTTTACTTGGGAGCGCGAGGACCAAATGAAGAAAAAGTATCCTCATCTTTTTGCTAACCCTGCACCTGTGTCTAAAGATACGTCTTAAGCTTTGAGGACAAATCCCTTTTAACGAGGAAGGATGTCACACCTTGTAAATTTTAAGTCATATTTGAACTTTTCGATATTATTTTTTACTTTTATACGTTACGTTTGAATCTGGAAGTTTACCGGGAAGTTAACCCGCGTAAATCTGAAAAACGTCATCGGACACGTTCCGACTTTGGATTTTGAATAGTTTAGACATTATATGAGTTATTTTATCATTTCTAAGTGTTTCGTAGTTTACAATCACTTCTGATATTTATTTTTACGTTTTAATGTTTAATTTGCGTTTTTTGCGTTTTTGACCTAACGGAACCCTGGAAACCCGAAATCTTTTTGTGTAAACTTTAGTTATCGTTCATCTCGTATTCGTAAGTCAAAAATTTTGTTCATATCCCCCCTTAATAATTTCGGATGCCTAAACCAAATCAAATCAACCGTCAGCCATAAGTCTTGAAATTAAATCAAAAGAATCTTTTCTTGTTTTATTATGCATGTATGCATGTAAGAGGTGGATAGTGACTTCTCATGGAGTCATTACCATGCACAAGAAGCCATACATGGACTAGTTTTGGTCATGTGATCTCATCAACATTGACTCACCAAAATTCAAACATAAGACTAGCTAATGAACCATGGTCTCAAAAATTAAACCCCTTGGTCCTTGTGGTTGTTTTCGGCCGAGCAAGAGCACACTACAACTCTTTGTGTGTATTGGTCATTTGATACTACAAACCATGAAACCCTAGACCATCCTTTGTCCTATAAATACCTCACTATAACACACATTAGGTCATTTATCATTTCCATAGCCTCACCAAAAAAAATTCATCTCTCTTTTCTCTCTCTCTAGCTCGCGGCAACAAACACCCCTATTAGGGTTTCTATATCTTTGATTTATAGCAAGATACAAGTATACATAGTTCATTTCTAAGGTTACCTAAGGTAGTTTCAAGTATTAGTTGGTTGATTTTTAAGGGTTTTCTCAAGATCTAAAAGTTAGAGTTTCTAATTTTATTAGTGGGTTTTCAAGATCTAGTGATTTTGGGTATAGATCTTGTGTTATTGCTTCTTGTTCTTCATTTTTGTAAGCATTTCTTGATCTTTCTTTTGATACTTTCCTTTCATTCTTATGGATCTTGTTTATGCTTAAGAATCCATGTGTTTGTGGCACTTTTTATAAAAAGAAATGAATTAATATTTTGCCATCTTTTATAAAAATGGAAGTAATATGTTTATGACTTTGCGATCTTGGTGAGGTGAGTTGCAACAATAGAAATGAAGAGATTAGGTTAGTTTTAGGTGTGGTTTTGTTGTGGATTAGTTGTGAATGGAGATTAGGCTAGACTAGGCACTATTGTGAAGTTTGGCGTGATTTTTGGAAGCATTTGTGAAATACATAGTTGCTGATCCGAAATTGTTTTGAGGTTTTGGGCGACTTAGGAATGTTTTCAATAGGCGTAAAAGTAGTTTTTGGAGAGCTCGTTTTGAATAGATAGTTTTTCATATATTGTACACTAAAATTGGACTTAAAACGGCCAAGTTATAGCCAAATGAAGGGTTTTAGTCTTTCAAATAGTCTCTAAAAATTCTCTCTTCCCTTCCTTTTGCTCCCTAGCTCACGGCCAACAAACACCCCATCTAGAGTTTCCATATCTTTGATGTTTTTCAAGATCCACTCATTCTAGGTTCATTTCTAAGAACATCTAAGGTGTTTTGAAGTATTGGTTCATTTCCAAGAAAAGCGATAAAGTTACTAAAAATAGTAAGTTTGGTAGAAATTTGGTAAAAACGGACATAGAAGTTAAGCGCTTAAGACTAGTTAGTGCGTTTTGAAAATATAGAAACTTAACAAATATAGGGGACGGTATTAACGTCTTGAAACTAAAATCTTTCCTAAAAGGAAACTTTCTATAAATGGTAACTTTCAGAAAAAATGTTGGGATTCAACGAAGAACGTTATAATTTCACTAAGTCGTTTTTGATAAATAAAACCAAAACACAAACACACATGGATGTCTTTCTATATTAAGCGTTTCGTGCAATATTTAGTATGCTTTCCGTTTTCTTAAGACGCGTTATTTTTCTAGGTCGCGGCTAGATTTCTATATCATCTTTCATTTACGTGATTTACCGTTCGCTCATCTTGCTAAGGTGAGTTCATAGGCCCATGTTTTTACTACTTTGCTTTACTTTTTAGGGTGAGAAACATTGCTTGCTTTTAAACATTAGACATAAATGCTTTACGTTTTTTCCAATCTTGTTTACGTGTTGCTTAAGTAAATGTTGAAACTTATATGCCCGAGTTATCATGAACCGTTAGTTACTTATGATAAGTTGGATTGGTAAGTGAGCGCGAGTTTTGTAAATAGATCTATTGGGATTAATCATCCCCGTCCGTATAAGTAGCTCTTACATGATCAACGGACGTATACCATGTCGAGTGATACGGTAAAGTGCCATGTTGGCACCCGTTAGGGCAAGTTTATTTAGCATTTTACATGCTCCCATTACATTTAGTCTCGGTATCATGAGCTTAGCGCAACGTAAATGCCTTTTTATGTGATATTGTATCTGTTATAATAGTCACATGCGTTTTGCAAAATTTGTGGTCCACTCTTATATAAAATTCAAACCTATGAATTCACCAACTTTATGTTGACGTTTTAGCATGTTTTTCTCAGGTGCTTAGCTATGGATGTCTTTGCTTGCTTTATGGTGTTGCCTTGCTTTGGACCGATTTTCAAGAATTATTATTATCTATGTTAACATCGTTGTCAAACTTTAAAACTTTTTATTCACTTCCGCATATTATCTAAGAACCTATGTAAAACTTTAACTCTATTATTTAATGAAACGATGTTAGATTTCTAAACCTACCCTTAGATGTCGTTCTTTATATCTTGTGCGATGTATATTATGATGTCACGCCCCCGGACACGTGTTTTCGTCCAAGCCCCGTTTAGGGTGTGACAATATACGTATATATGCGTGTATATTAAATTTTAAATGTTAAATGGTGACGTGTGGGATTGTAGGAGAAAAAAGAAGGTATATTAAATTTTAAATGTTAAATGGTGACGTGTGGGATTGTAGGAGAAAAAAGAAGGTATCATTAAAAGTGACCTGTGGAATTATAAGAGAATAAAAGAAGGTATATTAAATGTTAAATGGTGATGGTTAAATGGCATTGAATAAGACAATTTGTAACATACATTTGATCAAATAA
>BQNB010024538.1:0-60593 GCA_026074375.1 Tanacetum coccineum | reverse complement strand
TTGAAGATATGGTTAGCTATCTAAAATGGAAAATACCAAGACAATTCACTACTCTTTATTACATGTTGCCACCAAACTATGTGTTATCGGGTTTATTCTGTTAGGATTAAGAAAAAAGACTCGGTCACCCCATGTATTTCTTATTTAGCATAGCTCGTAGTGGGTACAGTAATCGTATGATTTATGGTGTTGGGCCGGGTCTTTACCCACTGTAAGCCCACACCATAGCCCGTTTTATGGGGCGTGTAAGAACTATTTAAACCCTCTCCACACATGGAGAGGGTGTTGGTTGAATTATTTGACACACACTTTTTAGTGTGTTTTTCTCTAGTTCTCTCTCAACCATCTCTCTCTCTAACTTTCTCTCTCTAGTTCATAAGTGTGTGAAATTATAGGAACCTACAATTGGTATCAGAGCCATGGTTATATCTTGGTTCCTTTAGTGATTTTGTGGTTATGTTTTGAGCTTATACTCGGCTTACTCTTTGCTTATTTGACTAGCTAATTAGTCAGCTTTTGTGGTTATGAAAGCTTTTGGATTACTTTCTAATCTTTTATTATAACTATTGTTGGGCTGTTATTATGTCACGGATGGGCTAATTGATGCTTGATAAAACCAAAAACAGTTTTAGTCTTGTCATTTTTTTACGTGGCTTGTTTTGGTACACAAACAGATTGTTGATGCTAACGAATTTAGTATTAAACACCTTCATTAAAAAATTTAAATATAGATTTTTATAATTGAAACGCTTGACATGTTTGCCTAGTTTCTTGAACTTTTATTTCACTAATTTAATAACAAGTTTTACGCAGTTTTTTTTCTCAAAACATTTTAAGAGCGGTTATTGTTATCATCTTCTTCATAGCTTCTTTCGTAGAGTAATAGCTTTTTGAAGCTTATTGTGAACTTATCTAGTCACGAGTTTATTTACTAGTGTTAGATTTGTTACTTAGTTTTCATCTCAGAACACTTCAATCTTTGTAGCTTGTTTGTCCATCTTTTCGTGGCTTATTTTTCAAAGCCAAGAATTCATCGTAGCGGTTTGTAATTTATCGTGGCTTATGTCAAAGGTTTAACAACCTCTTTATAAGGATTCACCTGGATTATTTTTGAGCTTATTCAAGCTTATTTGCGTATTTCTTGTGTGGTCCTGTAAGTCTCACGTGATTTAACAACTACAAGGACAAGGACGTTTTGTTTGTATTGCAAAGAGACAAAACCCACCAGGTTGCGACTTGTAGTGTGGTCCCAAAAAAGGCTTGCGTTTTGCCATTTTATTTTGTAGTGAGTTGGGCTTGCGACTTGTGGTTGCGGTTTGATAACCAGGTACAAAGAAGACCATTTCTCATGAACTTGCGAGTTGTCACGCTGCCCAAATTTCTACAAATCTTGCGGTTTGTCTAATTGCGTTTTGTCTCTTGCGGTTTGCATCTTGCGTTTTGTGTCTTGCGATTTGTGTTTGACAGGGGAACAAAGCTTTGCGGTTTGTGTCATTTACTAAAACGAAACTCTGCCTAAATTTTCTCGATTCTAAGATATATGCATTAAGAATAAGTCGTGTAACAGATTAAAGGTTAAACGATTAAGTTTCGAGTGATTTCGGGTTTTTCGGGTTTCGACATCGGTTAACTACGAGACTTCTCACCTATACCGTTGCGCTCGTGAACTCGTTTCGATCAACGTGGTATATTCGGTTTTCACCAACGACAACCGTAGCATTCCGCGAGAAGTAAAATAGAATCGGTCCATATTTAACAAATTCAAATCGAAGAAGAAACATATTAAGAGGGAAACGTGGTTCTTATTTATTATATTTCATAATTTGCAACTTTGGCCCCTCGAATTCTAATCGGTTTTCATCTTTAACCTATAGATTTTAACTTGTTTACTATTAACCCTTTGTCTTTTAAAGCAAGTTCAAATACAACCTTTTACTTTCAATCTTCGTCACTTTTAAACTTTTAACTTTTTATTATTCTTTTTTAGTTTTACATTTAAGTTTTCAAATTTTTATTTTTTATTTTAATTTTTAATTTTTTTAATTTTTTTCTTTCTTTTAGCCCTTTAGTTGTAAAAAATTTCACCGTTAGTCCTTTGTACTTTCTTAACAACCGTTAACCTTTCCTAGTGAACTGTTATTGCACCGTTAGTCCTTACCACTTCAATTAGCAACCGTTAAGCATTTAACTTGGATTTCAATCACACCGTTAGTCCTTGTTTGTGTTTTAATCAACTGTTAATCATTTTAACTTGAAAGTGGAGTAACCGCTCATCCTTTTAGCCCATAAATCGTTAACAAAAGATCAAGTTCTTCATTTACAACAACGATTTCACCAAAAATAATCCATAACAATTATCATTTCACGGTTTCTTCTTGATTTTGTAAAATCCCGTAAAAGATTATTCTTTTCTCGGTTTAAATCATAGATTTGTAAAATCCCGTGAAGTATAATTTCTTTCTCATAACCACAACAACAATCACATAATCTACTTAAGATCCTTAATTTTATTTCACACATCGAATTTCAATGGAATCTTCAAATTCAAATTCAAAAGAGAGAGAGCTGCAACTGACGCAACGTCTCGTAAAACAAAGGCACTCCCACTGCATGGCATGGTTTGAACAGCTCGAGACACATCTTCGTGATCTCTATCTCAATAGTTCGTCTCATGCTGTTGATGCATTTAAACCGGCATTTCACTCATTCTTCGGTGAAGAGCATCAGACTTTCAGATTGAAGATGTTCCATAATCTGGATCAGTTAAGGCTACAACTTGAAAGAGAGAATCTTCTTGAGGTTAATCCAAGGACTTGTCTTGAAGCACTCCGAACACAATTCAAGGAATTTTTTGCCTCAAAAAGGGTAAATTCATCGGAACATCTAAATCAATGTTGGCAAAAAGATTTCAAAGAATACATGTTCTGCGAACCTGATACTTACAGACGTGATTTACTTGAGAACCTGGATACACTTGAAGCGGTCATTCATAGAGCTGTAATTACATACGCTAGATTACAGCTACAGTCACAAGATGTTCAGATAAATCTGGTTCAAGCAGTGGATGACAGTTTGATTGTCTCGAAAAGCAGTTGGATAGAGTCAGAAAACAACAATACACTCAGCAAATCAGTGAATGAAACTCAGTTGGGTCGGTTATTACTGAAAGCAGCGGGACAAAGTCAGATAAGCATGATACAAGCAGCAGTTCAGGGACTTATATCACACATGCTGTGGATGCAGATATCAGACCAGTAAATGACCAAGTGCCATTTGCTGAGGTACAATTGACTGCTCAACATAATGTCCTTGCTAATGAACAACAGCATACTGAGCAATTTGAACCCATATATGACACATATCTGTTGGAAAAGGTTGATAGCAATACCACTCCTGATTCAACAAATATGTGTCATAGGGGAGGAGAGATTGACCAGGATGCTGAACAATATCAAGCAAAAAGTCCTTTGCTTAAGGCTGAGTTTCTCAAAACGAATGATATGGTTGAAAAAGAAGTTTATAATGAACTTTCAAACAGATTTTTACAACTTGAAAAACATTGTATTTCACTTGAAATTTCAATGCAACAAAAGGAAGAAAGTTTTCAAAGTAACAAACCATGTAAAAACCAGGATGCTCCTGAGTTTTGTGAATTTTTTGAGATAAATGATTTGAAAGCTCAGCTACAGGCCAAAACCACACTAATTTGCAACTTGAAGAATCAAATTAAAAGTGTGAAGGAAGCAAGTAATGAAGCCAAGGTTAAACATGAAATTGATGTTTTGGAAACAATAAACATTGAACTAGAAAGTAGTGTGGCTAAATTACTTGCAGAGAATGAGAAGTTAAATAAGGAAAATGAGCATTTAAAACAGACTTACAAAGAACTTTATGATTCTATCAAAAAGACACGAATTCAGACGAAAGATCATAATGACTCACTGATTGCTCAAGTAAATAGTAAGACTGTTGAAAATGCTGATTTAAAAGCTCAGATTCAGGAAAAGGTTTTTGCGAATGTAGCATTGAAAAACGAATTAAGAAAGTTAAAAGGAAATAGCGTGGATACTAAGTTTGCAAAACCATCAATCTTGGGGAAACCAGTTTTACAACCACCCAGAAACCAATCAGTTGTTAGACAACCGAATGCGTTTAAATCTGAACGACCTAACTTTTCAAAACCACGGTTTGCCTCCCAAGTTGATGTGAATAACGTTTTGTCAAAACCAGTCACTCCTCATTATTTGCCTAAAGTTCGAGAATATGTGATTGCAAAACCTCATCACGTGATTGCACCTGGCTCAGATAGGAATAGTCAAGAAGAACCGTATGGTTCAAATGATATGGCTCATAATCACTATCTAGAGGAAGCTAGGAAAAAGACACAAGAAAGAAATAGGAATTCAAAACCTAGTGTGATGCATACTACTAGTCTACAAAACACTACTAATGGTAGCAAACCAAATCTCAGGAGCAACAATCTAAGAGCTAGGAGTTTGCCTGTATCTAAGAGTAGTTGTGGAATGTCAAATGGTGTGTCGCTAGTAGATCACTCTAGGAAGTCTAGTTCTTTTTCCGACTCCAAACACTTTGTTTGCTCAACGTGTCATAAATGTGTTTTTAATGCAAATCATGATAATTGTATTACAAAATTCCTGAAAGAGGTGAATTCTCGTGCTAAGGTTCAATCCCCTAAGACTAGAAACAACAACAAACCCGTTGTACCAAAGAGTCATACTCAGAAACCTGGTAGGCAGATTGCTATAGGACAAAGTTTTTCTCCCAAGAAGTCTTCCGTTGTACATGAGAAACCAAACACTCCTAGATCCTGTCTTAGGTGGAAACCGACGGGTAGAATTTTCAAGATTGCTGGTCTTAGGTGGATACCTACTGGAAAGATGTTCACCGATTACACAACCAAAGTTGACAGTGAACCTCCAAATGGTTCAAATGATGATATCACTAACCCATATGAATGCGATCAAACTCTTAATGTCAGTGCAGGTACTACTAACTTAAGTGCAGGTACATCTTGTAATCTTATAAAGGAAAGACTTAAAGTCTGGTTGCCGAAAAGACTGATATCTCATAAACCAGTGGTTCAAGGGATTCTAATATTGATGCCACATTAACATGACGTATGTCCATCAGTTCAGGCCTCGTTCTTCAATGACAGATGGCGTCTGCTGACAACACTTCAGGCCCCGTTCCTTTATGAAAAGAAAGGTGTACGATTCAGTGCGCTTTATCTTCAAAAGAAGAGAAATCTTCTTGTTTTTGACCATTCTCATCAACATTCTTCATATTTTCCCATGCTCATTCAGCCATTTAGTGGATCGACGTACATTAGCTTGTATTGTTATTCACTTGTTCAATCAAAAATGGCAACCTCATATGCAATTTTTGAGGGGGAGAAGTGTGAATTAACTACATGTTGATTGATGTTTGAAAAATGGTTAGCTTGTATTGTTATTCACTTGTTCAATCAAAAATGGCAACCTCATATGCAATTTTTGAGGGGGAGAAGTGTGAATTAACTACATGGTGATTGATGTTTGAAAAATGGTCATACGGCTCCTGCACACATCAGTTCAGGACCCGGTCCTCAACTTTTGACTCCTTGAACAATCAGTTCAGGACTCGTACCACAACCTCCTTCTCCAACACCTAATGTTCCACCAACAAAGAATGACTGGGATTCGTTACTTTGCCCTATGATTGATGAGTACTTTAATCCTTCACCAAGTGTTGTTCAACCTATTCTTGTAGTTGATGTTCAAGATACACCTTCTACAAGTATCTCACAAACCCTTAAGAAGCACAATCTAATGTTAATTCATACTAGTGTTGAAGATGATGCGCAATGGTATTGTTTTGCAACATGGATAATTGTCTGTAATTTGGTCTTCTAATTCCGGAACCTAGTTCTGAAGAATCCTCTTCCTGAATTGTTAATCCCAACCTACGTGCATTCTGTAATCAACACAACGAGGCACATGAAAACATAGACAAGGATCATCTGTTTGACAAGATTATTGATGATCCTTCCAGAAGGTATCCACAGGACTCATACTACAAACCAAAGCCCTGTTCTGCTACTTATGATGCTCTCTCCTCTTTAAGTGAACATAAAAGTTATAAAGATGCATTAACCAAATTCTGTTAGATTGATGCCATGAAGAGCTCCATGAGTTTGAACAGTTGGAAATTTGGTAAGGGCTAGTACCTCATCCTGTTCAAGTGATGATTTTTAACCTTGAAGTGGTTTTATAAGGTGAAATTAGATGAACTGGAGGTGTTCATGAAAAACAAGGTAAATCTAGGAGCAAAGGAATATAGAGTGGTTGAGACTTTACTTTGTCGGTACAGATTTTCAGCTTGCGGATATCTTCTAAATCCTTTGGACAAGTAAACTGAATTTCTAATGAAAAAAGGTTGTAATGCAAAGCATGTCTCTAGAAACGATGAAAAAGCTGGCGGACGAAACTGAAGAGTTATGGTGGTATCTCTTCATGTATCATTTGTAAATATATAAAACTAGAAAAACACAAAAAGATTTTCATTTTTTTTAAACTTTTCAAAAACAAAATACAAAAATATGTTTTTCATGACATGTCTTCTGGCATCGATAATATTTATCGGCGTTAGTATTGAAATTCAATAATAACACGGTGCTGTAATTATGTTGGAACAGTAGTTTCAATGTTTTCAAAAACATATTTAAAATGGCTTGCTATTATTTATGTTATGCAAACCACCCCCCCCCCCACCCCCCCCTCGGTTTTCAAAATGAGGAAAGCACGTCGCCAAAAAGACGGCTGTTGTTAGGATTATGAAAAAGACTCGGTCACCCCCGTGTATCGTTTAGCATAGCATAGCTCGTAGTTAGAAAGTAAGCGTATGGCTCTCGGTATTGGGCCGGGTCTTTTACCCAAGTGTAAGCCCATACCCAAGCCCATAGAGCTTACAAACACTTGTATATAAACCCCTTTCCAGCCATGGGAAGGGGTTGGTGGTTCATTTTATCATAAAGCTTTCATTTGGTTTTTCTCTCACTAGAAATACTTCACTTTCTCTCTCTAGATAATTTGCCAACCCAATCATTCTTGCTTGTGTTATGATATCCAATATCCTTCAATTGGTATCAGAGCCCATGGGATGATTAGCTAGATTGTGTGTGCGTTTCCTTGGTTAGTTTAGATCAAAAGTTTGGTTTTTGAAGGTTTATGGTCTTATTTTTGTCACTCTTTGATTTTCATGTTTGTGATGTTAAAGTTAGTGTTTTTGTAGTTGTTATAACCTTCTAGGACCAAGTTGTGCAAAAGAAACCAAGCAAAAACGTTCAAAAGGGTGATTTTTAGGTGTTTTTAGGTGAAAAAGTTCGTATGTTCTTCATTGCGTTTTGACCTTTCTGAGACATTCTTCGTTGCGTTTTGATAAATAGTACTGCGTTTTGTCAGAGGAAAGTACACTGCGTTTTGTCGTTTTGTGAAGTACAACAGACTGCGTTTTGATTCATTGCGTTTTGAAGAAAGAGACTGCGTTTTGAGGCATTGCGTTTTGAAGAAAAGAGACTGCGTTTTGAGTCACTGCGTTTTGAGGCATTGCGTTTTGAAGAAAAAGACTGTGTTTTGAGTCACTGCGTTTTGGATCATTGCGTTTTGACTGCAGGTTGCGTTTTGAAGACAAGTGTTGCGTTTTGACTAAGGGATACTCTGCCCAATTTTTTATTTGGTTGCGTTTTGACCAAATCTCAAGGTTGCGTTTTGATCAAATCTCAGGCTGCGTTTTGGCTCAGTTTCTTCACTGCGTTTTGCTTGAGTTTCATTATCATCATTAAGTTAACTTATTTCAACCAAGCCAAATCTCAATCATACAACATTTTCACACTATTCTACCAAACAATCATCACTTTAACATACTATAACTAATCATGATCGTTACTTAATCATAAACCAAAAAGTAAATCCACATGGGCTAATCTTTCAGATGGACATCCAATGCGACGGTCATGATACGACAAACCTATGCTTGAAAAGGACTGACTTTGCGTCATGGTAACTACGTATTTAATTGTCTGACTGGGTATGGTGAATGGGGTAAAAAATTTTATAGTCAATTTGTTAAAGGTCCATTTTCAGGATGGGGACACCGCGGAGGTAATTGCTTGCTGAAGGAATGAAGGTTCATCAAATCTAGGGTCCTGAACGACCTCGAGGTCTATTCGGTACCTGTCTCTGGATGAGAAGGATAGGTACATGCAGAAATTTGGGCAACAAACATCATACTTAAAGGTTTTCTATCTACCAAAGATATCTATTCATTATTAATATTACACTGATGCAAAGGCTATATGGTCAATGTGAAGGATGCTTTTGGAAGGATAGGAATTAACAAACGAAGAACGTGAATCACAACTGTTGATGACTTTAAAACACTTTCTGTCAGAACCGAAGGCGAAATCCATTCATCGACTACTATGTCAGGTTTGCCAAAAGCTCTTATGACATGCGGAACATCAAGATTGGTCCATGTCAAAAATACTGTTGAAATCAAAGTTGTGAACAATACATGTTGCCTGAATGGTGGTAGATTTGTTACCGTATGAAACTTAACAAAGGCTTAAGGATTTCAAAATTTGATAAAAATATATGCTTATTGGAAGCAAACATGAGGCACATTGTACCAACGAGTATAAGATGATGTTGGAACGTCTCACACACAGCTGTTGGCACCTCTTGCCCTGATGGTCCAATGTTTCACGACATAACATTATCATTCACCAATAATCAACAATTCAATGACCACATTATCATCAACCACACTATGCTTTACACCATCTCAATTGACTTGGACTTTCTCCAAATGACAACCTATCGTGAACCTAACCCCAACACACTTTCCTTACTCACCCAGCCATACAAAACCTTCCTTCCTCAAACAAACAATCAACTCAGAACTTCATCAAACCAGGAAATCAAAGCTACTAGTACCACACCCCCAAAAAAATGAGACTGGTTGTTTGTCAGAATGTTCAGGGTCGACAGAACAGAGGACAGGGTAATAATGCACGGGGTACAGGTGCAGCTGGTTATGGGGGAGCACATAACAGAGTGGGGAATGCTAATCCAGGTCAAGCTAGGCAGGTTAAGTGCTACAACTGCAACGGGGTAGGCCACATAGCAAGGAACTGCACTCAACCCAAGCGTCTACAGAACTCTGAATACTTCAAAGACAAGATGTTGCTGATGCAAGCTCAAGAGAATGGGGTAGTCTTGGATGAAGAGCAGTTATTGTTCCTAGCTGGTGGACAGGACAATGCTATTGATGAAGATGTGGATGAGCAACCGGTTCAGGACTTAGCTCTCAATGTGGATAATGTATTTCAAGCTGATGATTGTGATGCTTACGATTCTGACGTTGATGAGGCTCCCACGGCACAAACTATGTTCATGGCAAATCTATCATCCGCAGATCCAGTGTGTGATGAAGCCGGTCCGTCTTATGATTCGGACATCTTATCTGAGGTACATGACCATGATCACTTTCAGGATGCTATTTGTGAACATCATGAAGAACACGGGATGCAGGACGATGTACAACCAAGCTACGTTGTTGGCTCACATGCTGATTATACGAGTGATAGTAATATGACTCCATATGATCAGTATGTAAAGGACAACGCAGTGCCAGTTTGTACAAAAAATTAATGGCATCTACGGTTCAAATGATTGTACGTGATGATATGATAATGATTTGCTATGATGCTAAAGCCCAATCTGCTCTTTAAAGCACCAACATATACAGTATGTCTGATAATTTATTCAATGCTGAACTTGCAATATACATGGAACAAGTTGAACTACCATGAAAGACGTGCCAGGTTTGAATTAACAGAAAGAGAAACAAAAGATTGATGAGCAAACTAAGAATAGTTATGTGTGAACGTAATATTAAGGAAGAAGAATTTGATAAAGGTACTTCTTTACTGTAAATATTGCAACTTGCCTCTAACCATCAACATAACAAGTTAATGGTAGATGAAGTTACATCTTTGAAAAAGGATTTTAATCGCAGAAAAGAAATAAATACTTGAGATTTTTGGACTTAAAAGCTTTAAAAGTAAGGTCGAGGATATATTATTCATACAAGGCCGTTATTTAAACAGTTCTCATGATGTGTAAACCTAGGGTATTATTATGTTGAAGTTAATTAAGGTAGCTATTGGCTACAAGAACCCCCTATGTCTACATCGTGCAGGCCAAGTTTAGCCTGCCCTGTATAGTGGCATGTAATTGTACACCCAAATCATGCACCGGCGTAATACGTGTCGGCGAGGCGACCATAGAACATACTGAAATTCTAGGAAGAAAATGAATGAAAAAATGAAAGTAATGATTGTGTGGTAAATAGGTCAATTTCACACCGCCTAATTCTCGAAAGAGAATTTTTTTAGCGACCTTCACACCACAGAAAAAAACTGACACACGGATCAAATTTTTGGTCGCAAGTTATGGTTAAGATGAAAGCTGAAGCTCTTAAAGAGCAGAACACCAGACCAATCAAAGCGTTGACTGTGTAGCACTCAAATACACATGCTAACGCTTGTCCCTAGGGTGCTTCAAACAAAAAGTTAAGTGAAAATTAACAATTTTACACTTAGACAACTTTTTTCCAAAATTTTAAGAAACTAAAAAAGAGAATCACACCAACTAGGTCCTGAAGGGGAAGGGTTTTTGGAACCAACCCAAGACATGTGACCTCACGGAGGTCATCCATTTTCAAAACATCTTCAAGAACATTTTGAGGTCATTCAAAAAGTCTAACAAAGAAGTTATAGAAATGAGTGATTGCACCTTTGTTGAGTTGGAAGCTGAACTTGACCAAAGTATTGTTGTTAGGAAAACATGATGAGATTGAACGAAAAACCTCTTATTGAACCATGATAATATAATCGTTGATTGTTTGTCTAAAAGAAGTGTTTTTATGTTGCATCGAATTTTGGTTAATGTATCTAGATTTTACTAAATGAAATGCAAAAGGCTCATAATGTTATCTAAAGCCCGTTGTTCTAGAACTTGAAAGCAAGTTTCTATTACATGATATTATCCATAAGGATAATTATAATGAACTTTTAAACCGGTTTCCAATCTTGACGGTAAATACCTAATACTTACAGTTAAAGTATCAAAACATTAATGATGTTTTCAGAATAAACTTCTTCATCCGTTAATGATTACTCCTGATTTTATCGTTTTTGTGATCGGTCAAATGAAAGTTCACTTCAAGGAAAACAGACAACGTTCATCCAAGCTGAAAATGCAAATATTTCAAACTTAGGAGACCTGTAGTTGAACTAGATCCGAACACCTTGATTTTAGGGCACGAGACTTTCAGATCTCATATTTAATGAAAAGGTTAATGGTCTTTAAGAACAAAATGAGCTTTTAGGGCAGAAAATCAAATATATGCAGCACTACAAGGAAATTGTATGATTCGATCAGATTACGCGTGCTAAGCAGTAAGAACAGATAACTGCCCTTTAAAAAATGAAAATGAGAGTATAAAGGTCTAACTACAGATCGGGTCTCATCTGTCACTACAAATTAGGTTAAACCAATTTTACTTGCCCAGGCAAGTATGGCTATTGATGTTGCTACCATATTCCCCTCGCAATTGGAACAATAGGGAAGTTCATCTACATTATCTTAGGCATCTTTAAGGAAAGTGTAGATTACATTTCGCGAAATAGTAAAGTAGCCAAAGTTGAGTGACCTGTTGATAGATCACTTGCATCTGCTTAGCCGTTTACATAAGATTCTAGGAACTTTAGAATATGTGTTTGGCACCTTGTCCAAAGGTCTTAATCAACAAGATAAGAAAGCATGCACACAACCCTAGGAAAAGCAGTTACCTTTGAGGACCAAATTGATCATCATGTAGTACTACAACACAAACATGTAGTAGCCAAATGCATACTCAACAGTCGAATGTCCTTGTGCCTCCTTCTACAGGAGTAAACAGTTGCACTGATGCTAGCAGATCTCAGCCTAGGAGCATACTCAAGAAACATCAGATCCTGCCAGCTAAAAGTGACAGCATGAAGAAAGTAGAAGAAACCCTTGGAACTAATTAGCTCTTGTCTTAAAAACCTCGAAATTCGTGTTGATATCTAGTAATAGCTCTAAGCGTACGTAATTAATTCGAATATCTCTTTATGTGTGCCAACATGTAACAAATGCTTATTTTGGCTTCTCATGATATGTGTGTGGTTAGTTTTTTACAATCTGTGTAATGCATACCCAATGTTAAAATGTTGTGGTCATGTTAAGCTTGTTTGAAATCCTAGCAAGTTATAAAGTGTGGAAGCCTAAACATTTCAAACAAATTTGGAAACCAACTGGCAAAACACTTAACAATGTTGGTTATCAATGGAGAACCACAGGAAGAACATTCACCCTAGGTGATCAGTGCCCTTTAACTAGGCTCACTAAACCTACCGGAATGTCCGCCATTGCTTGTGCTAATACCTAAACGGAGAACCCAACCCCACATGGGGATCCCACTTCCAAACTCTCATTCTTCGTCTGTTTTCAAATGCAGGTCGTATAAATCATCCTTTGGTATTTAGACTCAAAAAACATATAACGGGGGATCGCTCTTGGCTCATGAATTTCGTGAAAAAGTTTATCCGGGACAGTTAGATTCGGAATGACCACTTTGGTGTTTATGTTATGGGATTATGTAGTTGGTGTAGTGTAATCTCCCAGGGTATATTACGTGGAAGGACTAGGCTAATTTGTTTTTATTCGGTCAATTTTGTGATTCGGTTTTGGAAGTTGCCTTCTAGAAGCATCTTGTTATGTTTGTGTACGGATGGTGTTGAAATTACTTAGGTTCTAGTGGTTTAATGTATAACCATTTCTATTGAAGAAATGATGAAGGTCTCCCCAATTTGCCTTGTTATCCAAAGCCTCCAAGCACAAATCATGGTTATGGCATCGGCGTTTAAATCACTTGAACTTCGGTACCATCAATGATCTTGCAAGAAAAGACCTTGTCAGAGGATTACCTAGATTGAAGTTTGAAAAAGATCATCTTTGTTCTGCATGTCAATTAGGAAAGAGCAAAAAGCATACCCACACACCCAAAACTGAAAACACCAATTTGGAAGTTCTAAACACCCTTCATATGGATTTATGTGGACCGATGCGTGTGCAAACTATTAATGGGAAGAAATACATCTTGGTAATCGTCGATGATTACTCTCGGTTTACGTGGGTCAAGTTTTTGAGATCAAAGGATGAAACACCAATGGTTGTCATCAAATTTCTGAAGCAAATACAAGTTGGTCTCAACAAGATTGTCAGATTTATCAGCATCGACAATGGAACTGAATTTGTTAACAAGACTCTATATGATTACTATGAAAGCGTTGGAATCTTTCACCAAAAGACAGTGCCAAGGACTCCACAGCAGAACGGCGTTGTCGAAAGACGGAACCGAACTCTTGTCGAGGCAGCTCGGACAATGCTAATCTTCTCAAAGGCACCGATGTTTCTTTGGGCTGAAGCTGTGGCTACTGCCTGTTACACCCAAAACCGTTCCCTTATTCACACACGTCACGACAAAACCCCATATGAGTTAGTACACAATAAGAAGCCTGATCTCACATTTTTCCGGGTCTTTGGTGCTCTTTGTTACCCTACAAATGACAGCGAGAATCTTGGAAAACTACAACCAAGGGCTGATATTGGAATTTTCATTGGATATGCACCGAGCAGAAAAGGTTACAGAATCTACAACAAACGAACCCGACAAATCATGGAAACTATTCACGTTCAATTCGATGAGCTGACTGAGCAAATGGCTCCTGTACAATCCAGTCCAGGACCCGCTCCTAGCCTGTTGACGCCTGGACCTATAAGTTCAGGGCTCGTACCCAATCCTGCTCCTGCTATACCATATGTACCTCCCACAAATAAAGAATTGGAGATGTTATTCCAACCTATGTTTGATGAATATTTTAATCCACCGGGTATCCGTCAAGATTCCGATTACCTAATGTAGTACAAGACCCGGTCATTCCTACAGTCCATCCAGTGTCTATTTCTATTGATCCTCGACGCACCAATCGGAAGTCATATATCTTCACCATTGATCATCTTCCTCCTTCGATACATCATGGTGTAGCAGGTGAGCAATATGCAGAAGTTAATCCATTTGCTGCAGCTGATCCCGAACCATTTGTTAATGTGTTCGCCCCAGATCCAACCTCTAAAGCTTCATCATCTGGGGAAATCATGATGCCAGAACCCAACCAATCCACTCAACCTCATGAACATATCCGGAAATGGACCGACTCTCATCCTCTTGATAACATTATTGGGAATCCCTCTCGACCGATATCCACTCGGAAACAGCTTGCTACAATTCTTTGGGTGCTTCTATAATTCCGTACTGTCCAAAAGTCCGAACCGAAAAACTTCAAAATCTGCAGCTACTGAAGGACTGCTTGTTTTAAGCATGCAAGAAGAAACCAAGAATTTGAATCGACTGGACGAATGAGAATTAGTACCACCTCCAGACAGTGCCTGATTATTGCTCTCAAGGGATTGTAATATAAGGTGCAACTTGACGAGTTGGTGATGTGTTAAAAACAAGGCACGTCTTTGTAGCAAAAGGATTCGTCAAGAAGAAAGGTCTAGATTTGAAGAAATCCTTCCGCGCCGGTTGCTCGTCCTTGAATCAATCAGGATATTCATTCCAATACCGCCAGCAAAAAACATGACAGTTATCAAATGGACGTGAAACTGATTCTTAAATGGCAGCTCAAGAGAAAGAAGTCTATGTCCACCAACCGAAGGCTTTGTTGACCAATAATGTCCACATCAAGTCTACGTCTGAAGAAAGCACTTTACGGGTTAAAACAGGCTCCTCGGGCATGGTATGACACTTTGTCAAAGTTTCTTCTGGCACAAGGATTCTCCAAGGGTGTCGTCGATCTAACCTTGTTCATTCAAAAAACAGGCAAACACACTCTTCATGTTCAAATATATGTTGATGATATCATATTTGCCTCGACCGACCCCAAAGATTGTGACTGTTTTTCTAATGAAATGAGTTCTAAATTTCAAATGTCGATGATGGGTCAAATATCATTTTTCTTAGGCTTACAAATTTCTCAAAATCCTAGAGGCATTTTCATTAATCAATCTAAATATGCAAATGAGATTTTAAAGAAATTTGATCTTCATAAAAGTGACCCTGTTGACACTCCTATGGTGGAGCGAACAAAACTGGATGAAGACCTCTCAGGGACCCCTGTTGACCAGACCAAATATCGCAGCATGATTGGGTCCCTGATGTACCTCACAGCCAGTAGACCTGACCTAGTATTTGTTGTGTGCATGTGTGCTAGATATCAATCTAGGCCCACTAAAAAGCACCTTGAGGCAGTTAAACGGGTCTTTCGGTATCTCCAAGGAACCATCAATATGGGTCTTTGGTATCCGAAAGACACCGCCATGGCACTAACAGCATACGCAGACGCAGATCATGCAGGTTGTCAGGACACTCGCAGAAGTACATCTGGCAGTGCTCAGTTCCTTGGTGATAAGTTAGTCAGCTGGTCATCAAAGAAGCAAACTAGCACGTCCATCTCGTCTACAGAGGCTGAATACATCGCGATGTCTGGTTGCTGTGCCCAAATCCTATGGATGAGGTCTCAATTATCAGATTATGGCTTTGCTTACAATCGCATCCCTCTGTACTGTGACAACAAGAGTGCCATAGCTCTTTGCTGCAACAACGTTCAGCACTCCAGGTCTAAACACATCGACATCCGACATCATTTCATCAGAGAACAAGTGGAAAAAGGAGTGGTTGAGTTGTATTTCGTGAGGACAGAGTATCAACTGGCGGATATATTCACTAAGGCGCTGCCCAGAGAACGATTCGAATTCATTCTCCCAAGGCTTGGCATGAAGTGTATGAAGCCGGAGACACTCAAAAGTCTTCAGGATGATCAGGATGAGTAACGGATTGGCTTCAAGTATCCTATGTAAATATGTACATACTTAAACCCAAAAAGAAAAATACAAAAATATAAAACCATCAAAAATCCATAAAAATCAGAAAATAGAAAATACCAAAAAATAGTTTTTCTTCAAGACATGTCTTCCGTTTATCGATAACATTTACGGTCCTAGAAATGTCATTCAATAATGACACGGGTCTTTAAATGAAGCTCGAACGGAAGTTTAAACCTTTCAAAACATGTCTTTATGGCTTGTAGTTATTTCAGACTGCAACCCGCTTCTCAAACTAAGGAAAGTTCGTCGCCAAAAAGACGGCTGTTCCTAACAACGGGTGATTAACTTCTCCCGGGCATGGATTACTTTATATCCTTGCAACCTCGATCTAATGTACGCTTCAGTGCATTATTTCTTGATTAAGAAGAGAAATCTTCTTTTATCCTTATAATTTTCCGTCTATGATTCTTCAGAAAATTATTTGGATCTCACAGGGTGGCTTAATGGGGCTTTTGAAAATCAATCGGACTTGGGTTTTCATAAATTTGACACTCAATCAACGACTACAACTCTTTAAATAGAAAACGGGTCATTGATTGAGGGGGAGAGTGGTTTTTCAAATTCATGACATCTAACAGACGTTTTTTTTAACACAAAAAGGTATGGTAACTAACGGGGTTATGGATTAAGGGGGAGTTAAACTGGTGTTGACTCAGAAAGGTTCAAATATGTCCATTTATATGCAAGATTAGGATCTTATATGTACCCAAAAGGAAAAAGGAGAGGGGCCATATGTGTCATTATCTGAAAATTGAAAGTAGGTATATATGTGTGTTGCGTTTTGACCAAGTCAAACCTGTCAAAACTCAATCAAACTCTTTTTCCTTTTTCTCTCAAAACCATCATTGCGATTTGCCTGCTAAGTGTCTAATTTCGTGGGTTCGTGCTTAGGTAAGGCTAATGTTAAGTTCATAATCCTCGTTATATGCCCTATCTTAATCGTCTTTGCTTATAACTTATTAAATCTCATGTTATATAGATTTTCGAGCTCTCGCATCATCCAACTCTTGGTTAGTAATTTCTAATTATGTTTTGAGTGCTGGGATATAATCAGTATACGTATGTAATGCTTAGTTAATGCATGAATTAGTTTTCCTATTGCTAGTTTTAGGGCCTTAGTAATTTACGAGTAGTTATTGACTTTTAGAGTCAAATTTCTTGCAAATGACGTGTCTAGGAGTGTGTGGTGTTGCGGTTTGTTACGCAATGTATATACGATGAAGATTGTAGCCCAAGTTTGTTCTAGGAACCCCTAAATTGAAAGTTAGGATTTGCGTTTAAGTCGTTCTTGGTTGCGTTTTGTGGTTAAAATTCATGTTGCGTTTTGACAGATGCAATAATGGTGTGGTTTTAGCGTGCAATAGTTATATGATGTAAATGTTAGAAGAATTGTGGCTTAGGATTGCATTAAAATGAAAGGTTAAATCTGCGTCTCATGAGGTTCATGTTGCGTTTTGATATTTGTTCTTGATTGCGTTTTGAGTCCATATTCATGTTGCGTTTTGGGTTAGAAATGTTCTTGATTGCGTTTTGAGGTATTTCTTGATTGAAAGTTTTGTATGAAAGTGTGTTATGTTGCGTTTTCAGATAGAATTCATGTTGCGTTTTGGACTCTTACTCTAGATTGCGTTTTGATTCTATGATTTCAGATTGCGTTTTGATAGATAGTTATTGTGATTGCGTTTTGTAATTATGATCTTTGGATTGCGTTTTGATGTTATGGATTCTAGACTGCGTTTTTGGATTACCTGTCCTATTGCGTTTTTTATGTTGTTGCTTTGATTACATGTTATGTTGCGATTTGAGTATTTGATAACGTACAGGTTCAAAACGCAACTTGTTGCGTTTTGATTAGAAGAAATTTTTGACTTGCGTTTTGATTTTTGACTTAGTTGCGTTTTAATTGTTGACTTAGTTGCGTTTTGACATGTTGACTCACTGCGTTTTGATTATGACCGCGTTTTGATTCACTGCGTTGTGATTATGACTGCGTTTTGACTCATTGCGTTTTGATTGTGACTGTGTTTTGACTCATTGTGTTTTGATTGTAACTGCGTTTTGACTCATTGCGTCTTGAGTATGTATTATTCAAATATCATTACGATTTGGTCTTGAAGTTGTTGAAGATTGGTGTTTGATTAGAGTGTCTTATCCATTGCCTGTATCCTACATGATTTGTTAATTGCCATTGAAACTTGTGGTTAATTCGGTGTATCTTGTCCTCTCTTTGATGAGTTAACATCCGTTAACTCAAGAATTGACCAATCTCACTGATTAACACTATAACATGATCTAAGAGTACTTTATCTTGTATTTTGTGCACAAGTGCTTAATTTCCGAGCATCTGCTCTCATTTAACAATTCCTTTCTGCATGGTCGCTTTTCTGTGATTGTAAACTGTGCAGTACAAAACAAGCTCCCGCAATGGCATCACCCGTCCGTACTGATGAACAAATCGTGCCACGCAATCGATGGGTGCCAATTGGGAAAAGCAACTGCTATCTGAATGAAGAAAAATCTCAACGCAGTCCAATTTTCAAGATTGCTGTGGACATTCTCAAGCAAACAAATTTCTTCAGAGCTTTTACAGCGTCATCAACAATACCGGCTATCTATATTCAACAATTCTGGGATACTATTCGTTTTGACAGTAAAGCTGGAAGTTATAAGTGTCAACTGGACGAGCAATGGTTTAATCTCACTCAAGACACACTCAGAGATGCTCTTCAGATCACACCAGTCGACAACAACCGGGCTTTCTCTTCTCCTCCAACTCCTGATACTCTTGTTGAATTTGTCAATAAGTTGGGGTATCCAAAGGAAGTCATACACTTGTCTAATGTCACCACTAATGACATGTTCCAACCGTGGAGGGCACTAACAACCATTATCAATCTGTGCCTTACGGGAAAGACTTCTGGATTTGAAAGGCCGAGAGCCCCAGTGCTACAAATCCTTTGGGGTGTTGTCAATCGAGCTCACATCGACTATGCTGAAAGGATGTGGGAAGAATTTACTCAATCCATCCACACCTTCACAGAAGACAAAAGGAAGTTGGCACAACATACTCTGGGGAAGAAGAAAGCAACTCTTATCCTTATCCCAAGTATCAGGTTCACAAAGTTGATCATATTTCACCTGCAACGGCTGCACAACTTCCACCCAAGACCCGAGTCTCCACTCCATTTGCCTACTGAGGAACCTGTACTAGGTCATCTCAAGTTCAGTGCTAAGGGAAGCAAACGAGAAGTCTTTGGGATGACAATACCGAATGAACTCATCAATGATGTCATTCGAGGAGCAGACTACTATGATGCCTATCTGGAAAAAGTTGCAAAGCATCAACGGTACATCGCGGGTGAGGAATTAAGTGATCCTGAATCTCCTGCACCAAAGCCAGCCAAGCCTACCAAACAAGCAAAACCAACCAAGCAATCAAAGCCTACCAAACCCAAAGCCGCATCCAAGAAGCCTAAACCAGCACCGGCCAAACCTCAGGAGAAGAAGCGCAAGCCAGTGTCTGAGTCGTCGGAGGCCCCACCACTAGCCAAACGTGCTAAGGCCGGGAAAGTGGGTAAAAAGAGAACTGTTAAGAGTTCCAAGCAGTTGGTAGATGAATTCGTTGATGAAGGGGTTCCTACTGCTAAACCCAGCCTTGAAGACACAGAGGAGGCGATACTACAAAAGGTTTTGCAAGAGAGCTTAACAGATGCATACCCAACTCAAAGGGGTCCTCTCCCTCCTGTGGTATTCAGGGAAACTGACACTGGGAAATTTCAACCACTACCAGAGGTGCCAGGAAAGGGGAAAGAGAAAGTAGGTGAGGAACAAGCGGCCCAAGTTCTCCTCAACCTTCAGACTCCAAAGAAGAAGAGCCCTACTGAACAATACATATTTCAGAGACGTTCTCACATTCCAACTGAAACAACAGGTCGTGAAGACTCCACTTCCTTATATGCCGAGCTTGGATTGTCTGGCAGTGACACTGAGTCTGATGAAGAAATGCCTTCAGTGGTTAGAAGTGGGGCTCAAGACGAAGACCAGGCTGGACCAGACCCTGGTACGCTAGATGAAGGCCAAGCTAGACCAAACCCTGATGATGTTGAATCTCAATCGCTACCAACTCCTAGTGTTCTCGCTGGACCAAACCTTGAACACTCGGATGTTGAGATTGTTGATCCCTCTAGTCAAACACGACCTGAACATATGGATGAAGGGTTCACAGCTGCGGCATACCCTGATGTACAGGAGAATCTGAAGCTAACGGTTGATGAACAGGTGATACCAGAAGAACCTGTCAGCTCTACAGGGACATTGTCTTCTCTACAACATCTCGCCAAGGACTTTAGCTTTGGTGATCAATTCTTGAATAACAAACCGTTTGAGGCTGACAATGAGAAGACAACGACAGACACTGAAACTGAATCAATGGTGTCTGTCACTATTCAGCAAGACACCTCTGTCATCCCTCCTATGACATCACCGGTGATCGGTCCCATGCCTAGACCCGATTCTCCCAATGTTCATGGGCCATTACCAACCACCACAACCACAACTGCAACAACAACAACAACTCTTCCACTACCACCTCAACCACAACAAGGTCCATCAGATCCTATCCTCATCAAGCGCATGGGTGAACTTGAAGAGTTCATTGCGAATCTAGTAGAAGAAAATCAAGCTTTGGAAACATGTCTAGACAAGTAGGGGAGCAGGATCAATAAGCTGGAAACTATGGACTTACCCAAAATGATTAGAGAGCAAACGGTGAAGTTTATTGATTCACAGGAAATTGACCGAAAGGTTAATGAATCAGTCAAGGAGGTGGTTATCTCATCAGTAAAGCATGCAATGAGAGCTCCTCTTCGTGCTCGCTTCAAGGATCTCCCTACGTCTAACATGAAGGAAATTATGCTCTAACGCATGTTGGAGGAGAACTATGACAAGGGACATGCTAACCACTGAGTGGCATATGAAGCACTGCAGGACTCCATCCGTCGTGATGAAAGTGAAGACTTTGATGTAGATAAGGATCCGGAGGAAACTAAGAAGAAAAGTAAGCAAGATCCTCCAAATACTCTGCCTGGGTCTCCACCTTCACCACCACCTCCTCCTCCACCACCACCGTCAGGGGCATCAGGGGCCTTTGGCACAACCGGAGCCTCTAATTCTGCTCAAGCTCCTCCTCCACCTCCTCCATCCTCATCCACTCATCAGAGGGGTCAGTCAACAAGCACCGCGGCCCCAAGTTCCTCAAAGACAGCTGCTTCAGCTGAATACTCTGCTTGGACAACGACTGACACCCGGATCAAGCCCTCAATCACAACGATTCCTGATGATCTTTATATGGATGATGAAACCACTGCAGATGAACAAGCATATTCTAGTGGTGATGAGGTAGGACGTGATCATATTCCTACAGTCAACTTGAGGCAGAGCTGGTGGAAACCTCTCACTGAAGACAAACCGGCCACTCCAGAACCTGTTTGGACTATTCCATCATCTGATCTGCCTATGCCAACAAACAACTGGGCCTCTGCTCTGAAGTCGACATATGCACCTCCACAGGAGAACTCTCTACTTGCTCAAACCGGGGATATGGCGATGTTTATGGATTGGTACTGCAAACGACAAGGAATCACTCACCTGACACTACAAGACCTGGAAGGCCCAGCATTCGAAATCGTTAAAGTGTTTCATCCTGACGTGATTCATCTCCAATTCCAAATGGAAGAGTGCCACAAACTTCTCACCGATCAAGTGGATGATACAATCCTCAGGTACAACGTCAGCAAGCCACTTCCACTGGGTGGTGAACCAGGCCATGTAACCATTCAACCAGACTTCTTCTTCAACAAAGACCTGGAGTATCTACGATATGGTCGCAAGGTTGGCAGACCGGCCTTGTCAATCTCAAAGATGAAGGCGGCATATTATCCTGATGTCGGCTTGGAGCAACTCGTGCCTGATCAGTTCTGGATTAAAGAGGAATGCAAGTATGACATCGCAGCTATGTATGGTATCTCTCACTGGTGGTTTCAAAGACAACGATTCTACATTGACCGATTCTCATCTGAAGGAGACCGCCGAGCAGTAAGGACTCATATGCGTATCTTAAGTGTCGTCCGAATCGAAGTCTTTTCAATGTATGGGTACAACTACATGAAGAAGATAGTCCTTCGTCGAGCTGATCTCAAAGAATACGTCATAGCAGAAAGGGACTTCAAATACATGTACCCTAGTGACTTTGAAGATCTGTACTTGTTAAATCTTCAAGGTCACTTGAACCACCTATCACCCGAAGACAAAAAGATTCTAACTACCGCTTTCAATCTATGGACCTAGAAACTTATTTTAAAATCAGACAACGTTAGAAGACTTCCAACAGGAATTGAGAGTATACCAATACACAGTCTAAACCTCACCAAACCTCGATGGGAAGGTCACATTGAGATTTTGATTATAGCATGATTACAATTCACCGGTCATAGACTCCCTCCAAAGGGCAAGTCATCTTTCAGAGATATATACGGGGGTCTCAGATGATCATGAGTTACAAATGAAATACACAAGTTCAAGGATGGCACTCTGCAACAGATTGATTGAAGCATTGGACTGATCGAGTCAAATTGAATTCCGGATAAACAGGACTAATACCAGTGGATGAACTCCAAAATTTGTGGAACAAAGAAAGATGTTGACTAGAACAAGGACTTCACGTTTGCCTATCCAGAACTGACTAAAGTACAAGACGTATCTTCGGAATATCTGGATGAGTATTTGATTATGTTGGACTTAAATCGAGAAGGCGCCTGACCGGTAACTGCAGAGACCGAATGAGGGGTAGTACAAATTTTAAACGTTTGTTAGTAATATAGTAAGCAATTATTAGTAAGTTGACTCAAACTGTAACTTAGTATGATGATCTTAAAATAACTATATGATTCACATTCGTGATTATATATAAACCTGACACATTATTCCTCCTAAATTTTCCTAAATTAAATCAATTGTAGACCCAAAATTCTCACGATTTTAAGTTTTTGCTGGGGGTAGAAAAATGATTTTTGTTATGAAAATCTAAGATAAAAATAATATCTTTTAAACTCAAGTGTAGGCTCCTCCATAAAGTGCAAAAACGTTACGATATCGATTGCACATAATTAAGGGGGAGCGAATGGTATATGATGGCAGAGAGAACAGTACCAAAAGACCGACCCCATATTCACTTTATTGGAGTTATAAGGGGATGTATGGTTAGGTTGACTGTACCCATGAAAACCCGGCCAAAGCCGAGGGATCTACCCAGGGATAATCTACTAGTTAGTGTAGAAAGTCCAAAGTTAATATTACAAAAGGAGTTATGTTAGAATAAGGGGAATATCGGACCTGAGATAGAGCTTGTACTGAGAAAAAACCAACAAGGTACAGTAATGAAGACTCTTAAGCACTGAGGGTTGAAGAATAAAAAGAAATGTTAAAGATAAAAGGTTGAAAAGAAAGCAGCCCACCTTAAACATTAGGCCAGGAAACCGGGTCAATACATATGCTGCCAGAATCACATGGTTGATTGCTACATTGAAATAAGTATCCATGGACCCCAGTTATACGCTGCACAACCCTACTACTCACTCAAGATCCCTCAAGGATTCTTGATTCATTTCTCAGGAGATCAAATACATTTCTAAGCACAGCTCTTCTCAACTGTAATCCTAGTATCCACGATGAATATTGAAAAGTGTGCAGTCGTGCACCAGCCTCTTACTACTAAAACCATAAATGCCCTATTGATACTAAGAGCCATAAGATCATCTACAAATCTCTTAAGTAACTACTTTCCATAATGAGCATGTTTCTTCCACACAAGCGTGTACAACAAGTAAAGATTATAGAGTCCTCGCATTATCCTCGTTGGATATTGCCCAGAACATCAGAGTGATACTAAATTACTCACAATGAATAATTGAAAACCTATCTAGATCTAGATGCCAGCAACATCAAACAAGCTCTTGTAGGTACATGTTAGATCCACTATGGATTAAACTTGTGACAAATGGAAAGCAACGATGGTGCGATTCCTTGTGAATCAAACTTGTTCCAGGTTGTGAATTGACGAACCATTTTGTGAAAACCTCTCGATGTGCTCAACAACTGATTTTTCTATGCACTCAATTTGTGAACTATTCAAAACAAATGAGTTTCTAATGAAATTTGATTTATGCTATCAAACACTCTCGATTGTCCACAAAATACTTCTCAAACGACACGTCCGAATGATTTTCCAAATCGAAGTATTTCTCTTTAAATTAGTTCGGAAATTATAGTAACTAAACCGATTCACATCATAACCGTGCTGTCTGCATTGAGACTTTCCAATACAGAGAAAATTCAAGTATGGAATTTATGATTGGTTCCCCATCAATGATCTTATACTTATACTAGAAATCCTGTCAAGGAGATTCTTCTTAAGATGAATCTACCTGATCACAGGTCGGTCCTCACGGATCCGGAGGTTAATCCAACCAGACTCGGGCAAATGACAAAGCCATATTCGCCCACAAGCTTTGTTGCTAACTATTTTATTACAGGATCAAGCAAAGATGGAGATGGAAACGACCCTCGTTCCAGTGGAGGTCAATTCACCACCCCAATGCTCACAACTTAGATGTTTCCAAGAAAGACATCATGACAACTTAATAGGGAGACCTACAACACAGCTTCCGTTAACTCGAGAAGTAGTAACACGATTCAAGAAAATTGTGAGCAGTGCGGGACCGAGAGGACACAACATCCCATAAGGCAATGCTAAACAACCAAGGTATGATTTAGAGATTTAAAGATGAATGAATGACTGCAAAGAAAGCCAATATCGCACAAGTCTAAGAAACAAATCTCAAAGTCTTACTACATAATTGTACAACGATCTCATTTGAATGAAGAATCAAGAGTCTAACGAGCTACAGACAAAAGGTCCGAAGACTAGAAATGCGATTATTCGAATTGTATTTTATGGGGGTGACCTCCTTAGGGGTATATATTTTTAGGATTAAGGACAAAGACTCGGTCACACCCCGTTATTTTTAGTATAGCAAAGCCTTATTCAAAAAGTAAGCAGTATTACTTCGGAATTAGTGCCGTGTCCTTTTTACCCAAGTAGTTAGCCCCATACCCAAGCCCATAGGAGCTCACAAACACATGTATAAAACCCCATTTCCAGCCATGTGATAGGTTTGTGTTTAGTTTCATTTTAAGATATCACTTGATCATGCACTTCTCTCTCAAAAATATCAAAATATCACTTTCTCTCTCTAAGATTAAGTAGCCAACCCATCATCTCTTGCTTGTGTTATGATATCATGTATACTACATGTTGGGAAAAATCATGCGAGAAATAGTAAATGGATTGACATCACCATGAGAAAGGTAAACATACTCTTATCTATGGATGAGGATGCTGATTGGCAAACTTACTTTAAGTATATTAACATTAACTTTAAGTTTGTTGAAGAGAAAAGATTAAATTTGTTATCAAAATATAACAAACTTGTTTTTGAATTGAATAGATGTAGAGATGAATTACTTGTTTTTAAGCAATCCAAACTATAAGCTGTTACATTTTAACTTCAAAACAAACAACTTAAAGAAGAAAAACATGTTAATAAAAAATGGTTAAATTGTTCAAATAAAGTAAGTCAATGCATAAATGAGCAAATTCCAAATCAAAAAAAAGAAAATTCTTGGAATTAATCAGCTCACTGAAACATCATTCGAAAATGATGTGAAAGAAAATCCATTCATACCTGCCTCTATGGATTATGATCATGAAATGATCATAAAATACAAAGATTGGGTTGAAAAACATAATCTTAAAAGTTATTACCAAGCTTCATCACTGGAAGAATTTTAGTACCTGAAAGTCAGGTTGTTATTGAATGTCCCTGAGTCTTCCAAAGAATCATGATCAGAACCTCAGACACCCTTACCTCCACCAAAAGTTCTTTAGAGAGCTTCTTTAAGCTCTAAGGTCATGCCATTGACTTACCAAGAATACTCTTTAAGGGAGAGACTTGGTTTAGGTACTATGAAACATACAAAGCCTGAAACACAAGAATCTTCAAGCAAAAGTGTTTCAAGACCTGTCACTGTTTGTACCATTGAACCAGTCATTCCTTCAGTTCCTACTGAAGTAAAAAACAATAAAAAAGAATCCAAAATAAATAAATGAACCAAACTTCTTCAAATGCCGATGGATGAAAAAGTTAACTCATCTTAGAAAATTCAGGAATCTAAACATGTGATCCCACAGTCTTAATCATCTAAATTAGTTAATTCATCTAAAATGAGCCAGGAATCTAAGCATAAGGTTTAGAACACTGACTCATCCAAATCAGTCATACCAAAACCTTTACAAAAACCTAAACTAAAATGTTAACTTTGTTATTATATAAATCATTCCACATATGATTGTTATAGAATTCTATATTGTATAAAATGAAAAGGAGATAACCATAGAACCTCTGATCATAATATTTATGTTGCATCACTAGAAAATAGTGAAAACTACAAGGCACGACCTTATCAGGTATGCATCACCATCAAAACAGATCCTAAAAGCTAAAGAAAAACCTTTCCCACCATGCACTCACTATGCTTTTAATGACCACCGCCCTGATGACTATCGTATGTACCATGAGTGTAAGATATGTGGAAGCAATGATCATGCAACCTCATGACACAATCGTGTCATTCTTGTCAGGGGAGGTGTCCTAGCTGAGTCCTCTCAATCTAGTGAATCCTCGGTTGGTGTAAGCAGAAATACTTGTGGAAGTACTGTTCACTCACTACTAACCATGGTGACTTTGAACATTTCAAAAGAGGTGGAAAACTTTAGGCTACTAAAGCCAGAGAGCCCACAAAGAGCTGGGTTCACAAGAGAAACTAACTCAGTTTATTGTTTGTGAAGAGACACGCCAGGGAGTCTATCTGGTACTTAGACAGTGGATGCTCAAGGTGTATGACTGGTGTCAAGAGTTATCTGCACAATATATAGAGAAACCAGGTCCTAAGGTAGTATTTAGTGATAATTCGTCTTGCATTACTGAGGGATATGGTTCAATAAACCGTGGTGGTATAGTTTTCTCTAGAGTAGCTTTTGTAAATGGTCTAAAATACAATTTAATTGGCATTAGTCAACTTTGATGCTAGATATATTATTTAGTTTGATGATAAGCAAGGAACAATCATGCAAATAAAGAAATTATGTTGATAACCCTGATTTAATTGAAACTAACCTTTAATAATTTATACATAAATATAAATAAATATATAAATATATATAACAAATAGGATAATATCAATGATAGTAGTATAGTAAACCGGAAGTATCGGTTTCTCACTTCGTTATCCACAAAGTTTAAAACCGGACCCGGGTCGTTCTTCCCAACGAGGCGTGAATTTGAAAATCGAGAGTCGGTTTGAATATCAATGCTTGAATGGAAAAGATATGGGGTTGAGTTTCTAAAACTACTAATAATATGCAAAAACGAATAAAAGAAAACCCTAAACAAAAGCAATTTAAGAAAAACGCGAAAACGGGAATTTAAACCTAAAACTACGGGAAAGCATAAAAAGGCAAATGATTAACTTAAAATTCTACGGGAAGCATAAATAAGGCATAAGAATGAAATCCTAAGTCTACGGGAACATAAAATTAAGGCAATTAGGCTTAAATCACAAAAACGAGAACGGAAATTAAAAACGAACGCGACTAAAAACCTAAAATATGAAAAATTAATCCTAAAGTGAATTTTTTACTTTTAATAAGCTATAAGTGACTAAAAAGAAAGAATAAAAAAAACTAGACTGAAAACGGAGTTGATTTGAGTTAAAAACGAGAAGAAACGAGAACGGGATTTTAATCCCGTTCTTTAAAAAACGAAATCTTAAAATATTAACCCTACGGATGCAAATTTATTTTTCCTAGGTCCTAAACGATAAAAGAAAATTTTAAAAAAAAGATTTATATTTTTTTGACTTTTAATTTATTTATTATGAATTAATTAAGATTTTAATCTAAATAAATTATAAAAAATACTAAACGATTTTATAAAAATCTGAAAAAAGTGAAAAATAGCTTAAACAAAGCCTAACCTAGGAAAAATAAGCTGGGGTCGCCAGCTTATTGGAATAAGCAGTTAAAAATCAAAAATGGCTTATAAGCTTAATGGGCCAAGAAGGGTTAAAACATAAATAAACTCATACTCTACCGGATGAGCTAATGTAGCACATCGGTAGAGTGTGAGTGTGATATAAAGGTTTAGATGGGATGTGGTCAGGGGTTCGAGCCCTGCTCACCCCTTACTTCCCCATCTTGCCTTTTCATTTTTTTTCACAAACTTATTAAACACATGAAGGTGAACATTTTTTAAAACTACAACTATTTTTGAAACTTAACAAATAAGCTAAAAAAAGGGTGCTAAAAAGGACAGACAGTAGGCTTAAATGGACAAAAGGCTTAAGGACTTTTCTTTTTGGCTTCTATGAACAAATAAGCACATGTAGTGGGCAAATAAGCAAACACAGCTTAATACACAAACATAATGAACAACTAGGAACAAAAGATGAGCAAATGGAATAAGCCAAATATGCCAGAAATTGGCTTAAAACTCTCAGCAGTACTAACTTAAGAGTTAGTACTGCTAGAATGAATCTTAAGTCTGCTAGGCTTGTTAAGGGGCAAAATAAGCTAAGCAACAAAACAAAACAGATGAGTATCTAAACTAAATAAGCCTAAAGCAAACAAATTAAGCACAATGGAATAAGCAAACAAGCAAGAAAAATAAGCAAATCAAGGGCAGACTACTGTACTTTTTGCACTAGGTCCTAAGGCTCTAATCTGCTAAGGCTATTAGGGGCAATGTAAACTAAGGAAAGCATAAATAAGCTAAATCGGATAGGACCCTAAATCTAATAAGCATAGAAAACAAAAATAAGCTAAGGGAATAAGCTAAGCTAAGCAAAAATGACAGAATCACTTAAGGCCTTTTTAACTAAAAATGCTAAACTAAAGAACTAAATAAACTCTAATAAGCTCTAAACTAAAATAATTAAGCTAAAATAAGCCAAATCTAACCTAATAAGCAGAAATCAACCTAAGTTAAGCAATTGAAATAAGCCAAGAAGCTAAAACAGACAAATGAGCTTTTGGCCCAAACTGGTAACCCAACACCCCAACAGGCACTTTTCTAACTTATTTTTAAGCTAGATGATGGATCATTATGGCTTAGCAACTTATAGCTTTGAAAAGCTATTCCAATAAGCTACAATTATCAACATTTAAAAAACATTTTGAAATCACAATAAGCTAGGAAGAAGCTTGATGAAAAGGCCTGTTTACTCAATGCATGCTGAGTTTCAAAAATTTTGAAAGGGCAACATAGCTTATTGCAGACTAAAAATAAGCCAGTAAAATAAGACTCAAATAAAAAATAAGCTTAAAAAGATAAAGTCTACTATAAAGGAGCTTATGCTCAGAATTTCAAAGCCCAAAACATACTCTAACTAATCTAAATTTTAAGTTGAAAACTCATGAAATCTGACCCATACTTAGACACATTAAACTGTTTTGACCCATAACTAAAAGTGACAGTTCCAAACCTTAAGGCTTGGTTTCTAAGGCATAATTAGACCAAAACTAAATATGAAAAACATCTAACAACAACTTAACAACCAACTCTTAATTATAAGTAGTCTAAAGAACTTTTTAAAAACCACAGATTTAAACATTGACTGGATTTGACCTAAGATTTGATTTTTAAACTTTAAAAAACTTGTAAAAACTAACTTAAAGACTTAATTAAGGCTAAATGAAAGTGTTTTGAAAACCAAGGACATATCATACCCCTTTTTACCCGTTTTGTGGCCTTGACCCAAACACCCCTTAAAAATACCACTTGTCATTTTTTTAACTTAAAACTCTGAATTAAGCAAAGGTGGGTAAAAACAAATAATAAACTAACATGGTTAAGCAAATTCAAGCAATAGAAACACAACAATAAGCACTTAACAATAGCAAATCACAAATAGCAGTTTACAAAGGATAAAAGACAGAATTTTTATAAAGCTTAAATTTCATTAAAAAGAAAAGTTTTCAAAAGCTTAAAGACAGAAATTTAAAATACAAGAACACATAAATTTAAGACATTAAAAATTAAAACTATAACTAACACTACTCCTCCTCTTTTCTAACTTTTGTCTTCTTCTCTTTATATAAGCTCTGAGTCTTCAGGACTTGTGTGCTAGTTGTGTTTGTGTTGTGAGAGAAAACCAAGCATGATCTTGACCTTTGATTTGGAGTAGAGCCCAAGTAGTTTGATCACACCCTGCATGAATTCGGCCAATAGGATGGTTAGGGATTGCCACAGTGTCTTTGTGGTTTTGTGAGGTGGGGTAAGGTGGGGTGATGTTATTTTTGGCATGGGGTAAAGGTTTGTCTTATGTTGCAGGTAAAACACACACGAATTATGTGTGTGGGAAAAGGATGTACAATACTAGGCGGGAAAAAAGTGATTTTGTTATAATCAGGGTAACGGGTTTGAAGTTGGGCAAGAATAGTCCCTGAACCTATATAATGGTATTGCAATTTTAGTCCCTTATTAGTGATATGAATCTTTGAGGGTTGGAAGGATTAGCCCCTGAGGGTGTATTGTTTTAATTTTTATTCTTTGAAGAATCCTATTTATTTTTTTCTTTTTCATGTTGCAATTTTAACTCAAAATCAACACTTTGTTTTTCACTTCTCTGAACATCTTTCTCAAGAATTTTTATTCTTGCTTTCAAACCCTTTTGAATCTCTAAAGATTTGTTTTTGACTTGTTCAAGCTCATCATGTAAGGACTTATCAACACATTCATGATTTAACAACACACATAGCTCAATATCATGTTTGAGTGATGCTTTCAAAAGTTGATCTTTCAACAAATTATTTTGCCTTTCAATCTCATCAAGATAGACATCATTTTGCTCAAACGCATCTTTCATTTCTTTTATATCCCTTTGAAATAGATTCTGAAAGCCATCAAAGTAATCTAGTAATTCATTAAGAAGTGGTTTAACTTGATCTCGACAAAAATTATTAAGAGCTATCTCTTCCGTTGATGTATAAAACATGCTTACCCTTTTACTGTTCTGTTTTATCAACATAAACAACTTTTCAAATCCAACTTTTATATTGAATAATCCATTGATCAAAGGTAACTCACTTGGCATTGATTTTGTTTCCAGAATCTTAACAAAGGGAATATAAGAAGATGAAGAACATGTTTGTTCAACGAATGATTCTTTTTGAGGAACAAAGTCATTATAAAGCGCATTTAATTGTTTGTAATCAATTGTCCAACAATTTTGTTTGTTCGCAACAACAATTGGATCATTCATTTTTTCCTTTATTTTCTGTTGACTTTTGAAAGCATCCTCTAGAGTTTCCTCAGAATCTCTAACATTCAAAGGAATTTCTATATTACCCGTCCTAGATGCAACATATAACTTTGGACATTCTGAAATTGCTTGTCTGAGTGTATAAGGATTCGGATACCCCAAACCATGTTTTAATTGTTGATCATAAACAGACAATGGTTTTGGACCGAGCATAAACATTGCTTGTAAAGAATTACCAATTTTCAAAAACAAATCAACATTCTTTTTCAGTTTTTCCTCAAGATCAAGAATAGTATCATGATACTTATCCTCGTTTTCACTCATTTTTCTTTTTAAAATTAAATGTGATTGTTGTAATTCCTCATTTTTCTGTTTGAAATGTTTGACCTCTTGACTCAACTTATCTCGTTGTTTTTCGAGATCTCGAATAATATCTCGATCACGATACAATTGAGACTCAGCTTGTTTTTGAACACGTTTTGCCCTTTCATCAGCTTCAAGAAATTCTTTTAGATAATTGTTATCCTTGGTTATGTTTTCCAAAACCCGATTCCTTTCCTTATACATCTCAATCTGACTGGTCAAAGTCATATTTTGTTGTTGGACCTTTTGAGCAAATCTTTGTTGTTTTGCAGCTTCATCATATGCATTCCTAGCAAGTGTTTCTAATGCACACAGATCATAAACATGTGTATCTTTTTCAACACTGCCACTATTAACATTTCCTTTGACAGAATCAAATTGAATATTGCTATTAATTTGATCATCATCAATGGTACTGTTAATAATTTTAGTATGAGTTGGATACATTTGTTCATCATTCTCATTGATGGATGAAGATTGTACCTCACTTACAAATGCAGACTCATAGCTTGGCTCATTATCAGAATTTTGATCAGCTGGTTGAATTCTGGCCATTAAGCATATGTTTGCACTAAGTTCTTCAATTTCTTCCATCCTTGAAGCATCATCAAAGAGAAAATCATTTCTGCTCATCGGTAAGAATTACACCGGCTTCATCCTGTTTTGCCAACAACATTTGCTCCATGAAATACTTTGAATCACGAACCCTTGGCTTGGGACAATTCCTAGCATAATGTCCTTTTCCACCGCAGTTATAGCATTGACCCGTTGAAGTATTGCCTGGAGTCGGAGTTCGAACAATCCTTTGAACATTTGCAGTCTCATTTGTAGCATTCATTCCCTCAACAACTTCTTCCTGAACATAACTTCAGTCCTATTTATTTCTTCCAACATTACCAGAATTTCTGCTTTGAATATTCACCCTGTCACCTTGAACGACTGCTTGATTTCTGGTATTAGACGAAGCACGAAGACGATTGTTTGTTGGATTAGAGAAATTTTGAGTAATGGCTTTGGCAAGTAACAACATAGCAGATGCTAGGGGATCTTCAGAATGGTTGTGAACATCATCCTGCTCATACTCTTCATCATAATCAACTACAGTTGAATGGATGTTCACATCAAAAAGAAGTGTTTCTGGAAGATGAACCCGTGTGTGCTACTAGAGCCAAAGGATCATGAGACTTTTCTAGCTTCTTTGCTCTTGAAGCATTAACACATTCTTAAATTGCCCTTTAAAGATAATCAAAAAGATCATCGAACGAATCAACTGTCAATCGCTTAGCCAAACGAACTTGAGTCACATTTTTCAAGAACCATTCCGGTTGCAAACTATTCTGAAACATTGTGTTAACTGAAACATTTTTGGAAACTTTCATGTTGATTCGTTTCCAAATCATCATTAACTGAGCAAACACGATTTGTAGACTGAAACTAGTGACTCTCCTGTTCAAAACAAATTATCAAATACATTTGTAAACCGCGTTTCTCTGTCACTTGGATTTGTATAGTTTCCACACTCATCAAACGTTCAACACGAGCCCACATTTCCTTGGCCGTCTTACAAGAATCCACAGAATTGTAAATCTCATTAGGAATAGAAAGAAGAATCATATTCATGAGTTCCATTTCCGCATCATAGTACAATACGTAATCGTCCGATGAAGATCCCCTACATCTTGCAACCTTGGTATTCGTTGAACCTGTAAGTGGTGATGTTCCTAAACACATAAGGGCCATCTTCTAGTGATTTGAGAAGCCACTTCCGGTTTTCCCTCTTGCGATTAAGAAATCATTTGAATCTACTCGCCCAAGGTATGTAACTACCCCTTTCAAGCATGGGTGGCCTAGTCTCAGAACCGGCATCAGTAAGGGATTGTTGGTATGTTTTGGATGTCGACATGTCTTAAGATTCAAAGATTGGATCTTTTTAGACGAATATGAGTGAGATTTGTGAGAAAATATCCAAACTCGGTAACAGTAGTCAAATTCGGTAACACTGTTCACGGACAACAAGTAATCTGAAAACGAATACCCTTCTCGAACAGTACACTATCAAACTCGGAAATCTTCAAATAATAAACTCGGTAAACTGCAAACTACTCAAATTCGGTAACACTATTCACTATAAACTCGGTAAGCCTAAATTGTTAAAATCCAACAGTTATGAATTATTAATAACCACAAATTCGATGAAACCGAATTTTATGATGACTAGATAATCCAAGTGTTCTAAAAACTCAAATTCGATGAAACCGAATTTGATTGCCGAGTTTAGTAAATCTTGAAAAACCGATATTTAACACTTCAAAACACGATAAAACCGTGAAATGAAAGTGTAAAATGACTTGTAAAGCTTATTACCGAGTTTATACTTAGTAAAATTCCCTATATCACAAATTCGATGGAACCGAATTTGTGAACTTAACAAACTCGATAAAACCGAGTTTAATACCGAATTCCTAATAAACGATTTTTGATAGAACCAAAAGATCGAATATATCTATTACACTGATATTTCGTACTGAAATTGCTAAATTTACAAGAAAAAGTCTTCCGAAACTCAAAACCACTCTACCGAGAATGCAAAGCTTCAACCGAAAATGAAAACCACACTTCCGAGAATGATATGAACACTTCCGAGAACACAATAACGTCCAAAAACTCGAAATCACAGCCAAAATCAATCTCGAAACCTCAATAGCACCAACCGAATTCGGAAACCATCACTTCTTGAATCTCGGTCGAACAAAATTACGTACAAATCAAGCACTTTACTTCTCTATTGGCGATTGATACCACTTGATAGGTCACATGAATCTTGAATCAATCATATCAACATGTAAGATTAGAGAGAATGAGAGCAAGTAAAGGGAAAATTCAAATCTTATTAAGGAGGGAAAAATAAGAGTTAGTTACAAGGGCATCACCCTCTAATGAAGATTAGAGGGCTATTTATAGGCAATGGGAGGGAGGCTTCCCTTCCTTATTTTCCTAACTTGTCAATACTAGTCCCTAGACTTTGGTTATTATGCTATTTCTTACTTAAAGCATAATAAACCTTATTACAAGCTATATTAAACTAAACAAAATAAAGTCTAATAACAAAATATAATAAAACCACATAATCGACACTTTTCCATAAACCTAACAATCTCCCCCTAAGGGTCGATTATTCTGGGCGTTCCCTCCTTGGTCCAAGTGGTCTTCCATTCACGTACATCTCCCATCTTCTCATTTGATCTCGATAATTCAATCGAACTTCAATCTCTTCTTCAAACAACTTAAGAAACTCAACTTCATCATTTGTGAGTTCTTTTTGCACATAGCCATACTTGACATCATTATTATAACTCTTTAGTCCTTCAAGCGTTCTTCTCAGTGTTGCATCACAAAACTTATGTATCTCTGAAAACAGCTACTATCGATGCGCGGTCTCGAGTGTTTTCTCCCGACCTAACCCATTTTTCTATTTATTCTCAGTTAAATAATAGAAAAAGTGCTAAAAAATTAGGAGTGACAAACAAACATCAAAGGTGTTTGGTATTGTTGAAGAAAGATGAATTCAGGAGTAACATGGACAATAGTCAACAGAGTAATTATAAAAAGATACCTATATGATCTCCTACAGAACAATCGGTCACACAGAGTAATATAACAAAGTAACTATACGATCTAAAGATTATTATTTTGTTTAGACCTATAAGACATGTGTTTAGAGAATTGTGTTTTTGAGCGATCGTAGCGTTATGACGCGATAACCATATATGAGTTTTTGCGGTTTTATAAACGCGTAATCCATGTTTTGTTCTTACAATCTCCCTAAACTACTACATTGAGTGAGACGGTATCTACCCACACACTTGAGTGACGGTATCACATAAACAAACATATAACATAAGTGCTATAAAAAAGATAGATTATGCAAGTTGCGTTGAACCTGAAATTGTATATAGAGCTCTTTAAGTATTCGTAGGCCTTTTCAAGAATGAGATCATGGCTTTCAGCTTTAGGCCATCCAAACCATAAACAGATGAGTCCACTCTTGCATGCTACTGCCAGATTACTAAATAGCTTCAGGGCAAGATGTGTCCACTTCTATCGACATCACTTTCCGGATACCATTACATCCTATTATCATTAATTAATCATCAGTAGTGTATAGAAATCGTGTCATATCTTTTTCAGAAATCAAAGATGATTTTGAATTATCACCTGTGGGTGGTTTCATGTACCTTTATCTAACGGCTTGTTTCATAGCAAGTTTGCCACTCGGATATCCATCTTTGTAGTAACTTTCTAGTTCCTCCCATCTCTCCTTTTCTTGTAAATAAGACGGTTTTCAGTCTTTAGACATGTGCAATACAACTTTTAGTTAATATAGTTAATGACTAATTTAGAAATCACATCAGCATGAGCATCATGAGAGGTTAAGAGAAAATAAAACTTTTACTAGTTCATTGTCTTACAGCAGAATCATGTGTCTATTGTTCGCTTTCTTTGAATCCACCATCTTCAGCTTCAGGCCATCCAAACCATAAACGGATGAGTCCACTCTTGCATGCTACTGCCAGATTTCTAAATAGCTTCAGGCGAGATGTGAGGGGTTCATTCATTTTATTACTGTGTTTTTTAGATCTTATTTATTTTGGGGTAGAGTTCTTGTGATTTCATACTTGTTTTTCTTCTTGTAAGTTTCTTGATTCTTTCTTTGTGGTTTTCCTTATTTTTTCTTATAATGTTCAAGATCCTTACTTCACATTATGTTGTGTTTCTATTTTTTTTGAAAGATTAATAAAACAAGATTTTTAGAAATTAATGATTTTGTTGTGTTGTGTCGTTTCCATGTGTTTCTCTTGTTTAAGTTAATTGTAGTTTAAATATGGTGGGGTTCTTGGTGAGATTGTGTTGGTTATGAGCATTGAGTTGAGAGCTGAGTGAGGTAGTGAAGATGGTAGGATGTGTTGAGTGAGATAGTGTGGGATTGAGAGTGTTCTATGATATGATAATGTTTTGGAGTTTGCGTGACAATTACATAATACGAGTGGGAATTGTATAGGAGTGTTTGCGTTTGTATTGAGTAGTTTGTGTGCATCATGGGTTAGCAATGTTTAGGTTGATAAAATGCATTTGCAAGAGAGTTGTTTTATGTTTTTTTTTTTGTTTATTTTTTTTGCGGCTTGTTGAAGGTAGAGTAGTTTATTGTTGCATGTTTTTGGTGCAATGTTGTTGACGTTGGGCGTGCTGGTGGTTGGATTTGGTGGGTGGCTGTGGGGGGTGAACGGGGCAGTTTGGTGGTGGGTGTGGTGGGTTGGTTGTGCTTGAGAGTGGACTCTTGTTGTACTGTTTGGGAGGCTGGAGTGGGGATTGCAATAGGTTGGGTGAGAGTTTTGCAACATTTTGTAGTGTGTGTCTTTGCTATTGCTGGAATAGGTGCTTTGTTGGTGGGTTTCTGGTGTGGGTCGGTGGTGGGCCTGGGTTCGTGTGGGCCGGTTTGGGTGGTGCGGGGTAGGGAATGAGGTGAAGGTGGTGGGTGGTGTTGGGTGGGTGGTGAGGGATGGGGTCCTTTGGTTTATGTTTTGGGTGTCTGTTGTGGGGGTGTGGAAGTTTTAAGGTGTGTGAGATGAGTCCTCTTGTTGTTTTGTGTGCACTGGAGTTTTAGGGGTGTTGATGCAGGTGCTGTGTGGTTGTTGTGGGCTGTTGTGTTGGGGTTGGAGGGTGGGTGTGTGGGGTAGGGGGAGGGGGGGTGGTGTGGGATGGGCAGGGGACTTAGTGGATCGGGTGGGGGATTAAGGAGTATGCACTTTGCTGGGGTTGCATTTTTGTGCTTTCTGCTAATTGGCTCTTTCGCATTGTGTTGTGTATTTGCTGGCAATGCTTGCCTTCTTGCAAACAATTGATGGCACTTTGACGGCGCCGTTGGGGCCGTGGGCATGGGTAGTTGGATGGAGTGTTGTGTAGTTAGGTTTCGGGGGGTGTGGCGCGGTCTTCGGGGACTTCTTTGAGTTATGTGGGGGAAGGGGACTTCGGTGTGGGGAGGGGGCGGGTAGGGGATTTTCATCCTGGGGATTTCTTGGGGTGCGGGGTGGGGTATCTGGCCATTTGGGGCTTGAGGGGCTTCCTTGCATACTATTTGACATGGGCTTTGGAAGGGGTGGCTTCCAGTTCTGGCTGTGTGCAACAATTTTGTATGTTGGGGTCTGTGTTGCTGGTGTGCTAGGGGTGCGGAGAGGGGTGTGATTTTATCGGGGGGGGGGCTCGGGCTGGAGGGGGCGCGGAGTTGAGGGCATTTTTAGGTTGATTATGGGGGGATTATATGGGATTCGGATGGCTTTGACGGGGGAGGGGGCGTGATGGGGGAGGTGTGGGCTGGACGGGGGTGGAAGGGCGAGGGGCTTATTTCTTAGTGTTTGATTTTTTGGTTGGGTGTGTGGGTTGTGTGGTTGGTGGGGTGTGTGGTGGGTGGGTGGGGTGTTGGTGGGGAGGTGGTGTGGGGGTGGGTGGGGGTTGGGGTATGGGGTGGGATGGTGGGTGGTGTGTGGTGGCGAACAACAAAGGGTGTGGTGGTGTGATGGTTTGGTGTGGGTGTGGGTGTTGGTGTGGTTGGGGGCGTGGGGCGGGTGGGATGCGTGTGGTTGGGGGTTGCGTGGGTTAGGGAGGGGGGGGGCGGGGGAGGGGGGGGGGGGGGTTGGGGAGGGGGGGGGAGCACGGGGGGGGTGTGAGGGTGTGTGGTGCGGTGCTGCGGGGGCTACGTGTGGTGGGGTGTGTTTGGGGGTGTAGGTGCGGGTGGGGGGTGGTGTGGTGGGTGGGGTTGTTGTGTTTTGGTTGTGAGGTGTGTGGGAGTGGGGGGGGGGGTTGGGGGGGGAGGGGGGGGGGGGGTGGGGGGGTTTGTGGGGGGGTGGGAGTAGGGTTGGTGTGGGTAGGGGTATGTTTTGTTTGGTGGATTGGATGGTTTGGGATGGGGGGTGGGGGGGGTGGGGTGGGGGTGGGGGGGGTGGGAAGTGGGGGGGGGTAGCGTGGGGTAGTGGGGGGGGGAAGGGCGATGTTGGGTGGTCGTGGTATGAGTGGGGGGGGGGGTGTAGGGGTGGTGGGGTTGGGTGTTGGGGGGGGGGAGGTGGTTAGGTGGTGTGGGGGGGGGGGGGAGGTTTTTTTTTGTTTTTTTGTTGTTTTTTTTTTTTTGATTTATTTGGTATTAGGTTAGTTTTCTTGTAGTAAAATGGAGATAGATTTAGAGTGGATGATGGATTGATTGAGATAGGGATTTAATGGATTTCTTGGATTAAGAATTAGGCTTATTGTATATGGATAAGATTGGATATTGATTAAGGAGTAGATTAGGCTTTTCTGTTGGTCAAGATTTAGTTTGGATTTTAGTGAGATATAGAGGGTTTTTTCAGCTTGATACTTAGTTTTTCATTATTTTCTTATAGATTTTATTGATTCTTAGTTTAGATTAGGCACTATTTGTGAAGTTTGGGGTTGGATTTTGGTTTGCTTTTTGATTTTGAAAACGTATGCTTTGCTGATTCCAAAAATTTGTTTTGTGGTTTTTGGGTTCTTGACCCTAAAAAGGTTCTTCATTAGTTGAGAAGGTAGTTTTTGGATAGCTTGTTTTGAGTAGATAGATTTTCATATATCACACTTTAAAAACGGATTTAAAACGACCAAGTTTTGGCCAAATGAAACAAGAAACGTTTTTCCACAAAACCAAATGAATAGTTGCTGATGTGAATAGTAAAATGGGTTTTTGGACACATTCGGACATTTTTGGGCTTTCTAAACATTAGCGAAACATATAGTAACACATATATATTATTTGGTATTGTTTAATGACGTCGTTAACATATTTTTAGGAAAAAGCGTTTAAAGTTACTAAAAATAGTAAGTTTGGTTTTTTAAAACCTAAGCAGAACGAACATTGTAAGTTGGAGCGATTAGGATAGTTAGTGCGTTCTTGAGGGTATGGAAACTAAACAAATATAGGGAGACAATATTAACTTTCCGAAACTAGAAAAGTTCCTTAAAATAGGAAACTTACTAAAAAAATGGAAACTTTTTGGAAGAAATTAAACCGCAAAACTTATTGAAAAAAACTATTGATTTCATGTCATCATGTTTTGTTATCAAACTAAAGCAAAACATCATGGAATGTATTTCGGTGATGAACAAATATTGTGCAATTTTGGCATGCTTTCCGTGTTTCTAAGACACATTATTATTTAGGTTAGCGGCTCTTTAGATTTCTATACAATCTTATATGTCGTGATTATCATTCGCGTATTTTGCTTAACGGTGAGTTTCATAGCCCCATTGTTTTTACTACTTTTATCTTTACTATTTTGGCGGTGAGTGTTTTGAGAAACATGCTTGTTTTTAACTTATTGCGACAAGTAGTTACTCCTTTAAGTTTCCTTTACCTGATTAACATGGGGCCCAAGTAGCGAAAATAGACCCACTATTATGCTCGATATTATCCTGAACCGTCAATTTTGCTTTTAACCGACTATACTGGTTTTAAAGTAAGCGTTGAATGTTGTTAAATAGATCCTATTGGGACTAATTTTACCTATCGGGTAAATAAGTTAGTGCGCTTACTAGATTCGGATGGAGTCCACCCATCCAAACGAGAGATATATACTGTTTGTATACCCCACAGATAAAAATCTCCGCAATAAATCGTCACAATATGGTTGGTGATCTTGGTTCAGATTCCTTTAGGGGGATTGATGTTTATATGGAAAATTGGATGTGAATTCTATTTGAACTATTAAAAATGGCTCTTCCTTTTTTTTTTAAATTTTATAAAATGCTTCCCTTTAAATTGAGCTTCGGTGTCATGAGCTTAGTGCAACAGTAAATATATTCTTTTTATGTGAAGTTGTATCTGTTATAACTATGACATGCATACTGTGAACTCGTGGTCCATCTTTTAATACTAAACTTAAACCTAAGAATTCACTCAACTTTATGTTGGTCGTGTTAGCATGTTTTTCCCAGGTGCTTAGATGTGGATGTCTTTGCTTGCTATATGGTGATGCTATGCATTGGGCCGATTTTCAAGAAATGCTATTATCTACTGTTTAAACATCGTTGTCAATTTCTAAAACTTTTATTCGCTTCCGCATATTATCTTTAAACTTATGTCAAACTTTATCTATTTTAAGTAATGCAACGATGTTGGATTTTCAAACGTAACCTTAGAGGTCATTCTTTATATTTTGTGTGATGTTTATTATGACGTCACGCCCTCGGACACGTGTATTCCATCCAGGTCCCGTTTGGGGGTATGACAGATTAGTATCCAGAGCCAAGGTTATAGAGAACATGTAGTATATCTAGGTCTGGTCTATAACTAGTATGTGATCCTACGTGCTTTACCTGTTTGCATATATATCTAATTATAATAGCATCTAATATATAATCCGTACATATTATATATTATATTGCCATAATTACCCTATTCATCATTTTGCCATATCATATTTCGCATCATACTTATTTCTTAGCATTGCTTGTATGTGCATGGTTTCATAAAATGAGGATTTAAATAAACTTGTGCTTGTGCAGGTCATGGCTGCTCTTGTTATTTCTATTTCGTCTGATACGTCTGAGGAGAGTGTGGGTTCCCATGCCCTACAAGTGATTCTCTTTGGCGCTATTCCTGCTATTATCCCAGCTATCCCTGAGGTTCTTATTGTTCCGATTGACCCTATAGTTTCACCAGAGGTGAGGGCCGTTTAGTCGTCTCACCTACTAGAGTACTTGATTTAGTGGATTATTCATCTTCTTCTGATCCTGATCCATCAAAGGATTCTCTACCTCCTGTACCAGACTTACCATTAGTTTTACCCTTTTTATGTTCTGATGACTCGGAGGCGGACGATGAGTCCGAGCCTGCTGAGCAGAGACCCGAGAGGCATAAGTCTCTTACCGTTTATGATGGTAAGGTTTCGAGATGGAGGGACAGGGTCACATCTAGGCCATCCTAACCATCAGGACCGTCATCTCATGATATTCTTGCACCATCATTTGAGTTTCCCCTTGCTCCTATTGTTGCCCCACCTGGGATTCGTTGACGTTCAACGACTCTTATCTGACCCAGTGAGGCTATCCCTTTTAGTCGACCTTACCAGACCCATCCTAACGGGCCGCGTAAGTTGTTGACTGCGAGGAAGAGAGTTAGGCCCTTACCTGCTCGTAGACTTGCACGGAGACGTGTACCTCATCATTTATCAGATCATCATTCTTCACCAGAGTCATCTTCTTCTAGTTCATCTTTAGACCCATCATCAGTTCATTCTTCGGCATGTGATTCATCAGGTCAGGCTCATTCAGGACCATCGACTAGAGATGTACCATCTAGGTTGATTTATCTACCAGTTTTGACTCCATGATATAGTGTGGAATTTAGACGTTGGAGGGTTGCACCATTATCTACTCCATACCCACCGGCTACATCAGAGTCATCTTTAAGTTCATCATCTGAGAGGTTGTTGGATTCATCTTCACCTTCTTCTAAACCATCTCGTAAGAGATGTAGATCCCCTACTGCTTTGGTACCATCATCTACTCATGTTTTAAGGCCGATATCCCTTACTCCTACTGATCTTTTACCACCTCGCAAGAGGTTCAAAGATTCATACTCACCTGAGGATAGCGGATATAAGCATATGGAGGTTGGTACTGCTGATGCATAGACTGTTGCGAATTTAGGTATTAGTGATGGGGTTAGTGCTTCTACTGAGGATGGTTTAGATATGGGAGTTAAGGTTATGGCTAGTGATATTAGGGAGGACGAGGAGGAGTTTGATGCAGAGGCTAGCGAGGCAGATACGAGGGAGATTGCAGTAGATCCATTGGCTACTGGGAATATTTCTGAGTCCACTGGAGGGGATGTTCCTGATCATGGCACATCTGATGAAGTTGTTGATATTACCTATGAGATACTAGGAGATCTATTTCAGAGATTTCATGATCATGCTGAGGAGATTCCAGTGCACTGGATACAGGTTATTGAGAGTGTCCAGAGGTTTCAAGGACACGGGATTGCTAGGGTTGACTTGGGAGTTACCACCATGACTGAGAGACTTAGCGCATTATAGCAGGATAACGCGAGACTTCAAGATACTTTAGGGAGAGAGAGTTGAGCTGTCTGATAGGGTTTTGAGTTTGAGACTAGAGTACCTAAAGGTTTGAGCCATGTTGAGTATTGAGTAAGATCGGATTGATAACATTCGCTGGCATATGGCACTTTCGCAAAAGGAGTTTCATCAGGTTGTAGGGATCATGATGATGCTCGGAGGAGGCTTAGGAGCTTGGAGTCATTTGTTGAGAGGCGTTTGGTATATCGCCTATAGTTTGATAAAACTATGATTATGTAGGATATTAGACTGATGTTTAGGTCTAGATGTTAGTAGTAGAAATAACCGTAAATTATGTGCTTATATTGGGAATGATTGTAACCAAATTATGCTTTTATTCATGATATAAAAAGCTTATTTTGATTATCTTGAATATTCATCTTCATTGATTATTTTCTGGCAAAACGTGTTATATTTTATATTTTTATCTTGTAAACCTTAATTTCCGCCTATGATGGTTATATCGCGTATCGAATCTCATCAAGTGTTATGTCTTGTAATATAGAACAATGACTATCACTCGCTCTGGTATGACCCCTGAAGCGATCGAAGAACTCATTAACCGACGTGTGGAAGAAGCAATGGCTGCTTATGAAGAAGCCCGTGATGCTAACGCCCTCGAGGCTGAGAATCAAAGCCAAAATGGCAGTGATGGCGACAATGGAAATGGTGGAAATGGAAATGGCAGAAACGGAAATGGTAGAAATGAGAATCCAAATGAGAATGGTAGAGGTGATAGGCCAGTTGCACGAGAATGCACCCACCAGGACTTTATGAAGTGTCAACCACTCACCTTCAAGGGAACTAAGGGAGTTGTAGGGTTGACCAGGTGGTCTGAGAAGATGGAAACAGTGTTCCATATTAGTAACTGCCCAGAGAAGTACCAAGTTAAGTATGCCACTTGCACCTTGTTGAACAGTGCACTAAGTTGATGGAACTCACACAAGAGAACCATTGGAACTGATGCTGCATTTTCCATGTCATGGAGAGAGCTCATGAAGCTAATGACTGAGGTGTACTGTCCAAGGAGTGAAATTTAGAAAATAGAGACTAAATTGTGGAACTTAACCGTGAAGAACAATGATTTGGCTGCCTATACTCAAAGATTCCAAGAGCTTACTATGTTGTGCACCAAAATGGTTCCTGAGGAAGAGGATCGAGTTGAGAGGTATATTGGTCTCCCGGATAATATCCAGGGTAATGTAATTGCTGCAGAGCCCATGAGACTCCAAGATGCTGTTCGGATTGCCAGCAACTTAATGGACCAAAAGTTGAAAGGTTATGCTGTAAAAAATGCTGAAAACAAAAGAAGATTGGAGGTCAATCAGAGAGACAACTGTGGTCAGCAACCACCATTCAAAAGACCAAATGCTGGAGGTTAGAATGTAGCAAGAGCCTATACGGCTGACAACAATAAGAAGAAATCGTATAATGGACCGTTGCCTTTCTGTAACAAGTGTAAGCTTCACCATGAAGGACCATGCACAGTGAGATGTGGGAAATGTAACAAGGTTGGGCATTTGACCCGGGATTGTAAGGTCACAATCTCTACTACTTCTACTCAGAGGGGTCAAGTAGTGAATCAGAGGGTCGTAACTTGTTTCGAGTGTGGAAGACAAGGACACTTCAGAAGTGATTGCCCAAAGTTGAAGGATCAAAACCGTGGAAACAAAGCTGGAAACAAGAATGGAGTTGGTGAAGAAAGAAGGAAAGCATATGTGCTAGGTGGAGGAGACGCTAACCCCGATTCAAATGTCGTTAAGGGTACGTTTCTTCTCAACAATCATTATGCTTTCATATTATTCGATTTGGGTACCGATAGAAGTTTCGTGTCAGTTACTTTTAGTGCTTTGCTTGATATAACCCCTGATACTTTAGACGTTAGCTATGATGTCGAATTAGCCGACGAGAGAATTTCTGAAACCAATACCATGCTTAGAGGCTGTACATTAGGATTGTTAAGTTACCCTTTCAATATTGACCTAATGCCGGTAGAACTTGGAAGCTTTGACGCCATCATCGGCATGGATTGGTTAGCAAACCATCATGCGGTGATCGTTTGCGATGAGAAGGTCGTGCGAATTCCCTATGGAGATAATGTTTTGATAGTCCAAGGTGATGGAGGCAGTAGAAGAGAGAAGTCGAAGTTGAGCATTATATCGTGCACTAAACTTAGAAGTATATTAAGAAAGGATGCCAAATTTTTCTGGCACAAGTAACAAAGAAGGAAACTGAAGGCAAGTCGGAGGAGAAACGACTTGAAGACGTGCCAACTATATGGGACTTTCTAGAAGTCTTTCCTGAGGACTTACCAGGATTACCGCCAACGCGACAAGTTGAATTTTAAATTAACTTGGTCCCTGGTGCTGCACCTGTAGCACGAGCTTCGTATAGATTAGCACCATCAGAACTGCAAGAATATTCTACTCAACTATAAGAACTTTCTGACAAAGGACTAATCGAACCGAGTTACTCACCCTGGGGAGCCCCGGTCTTGTTTGTTAAAAATAAAGATGGATCTTTTCGGATGTGTATCGACTACCGCGGGCTGAACAAGTTGACGGTGAAGAATCGATATCCACTTCTGAGAATCGATGATTTATTTGATTAGTTGCAAGGATCACGTGTCTAATAGAAGATTGACTTGAGGTCTGGTTATCACCAACTCAGAGTTCGTGACGAGGACATTCTAAAGATGGAATTTAGGACTCGCTATGGTCACTACGAGTTCCAAGTAATGCCTTTTGGATTGACAAACGTACTGGCAGTATTCACGGACTTGATGAATCGGGTGTGCAAACCGTACCTAGATAAATTAGTGATCATTTTTATTGATGACGTCTTGATCTACTCTAAGAGCAAGGAAGAGCATGCAGAACACCTTAAGTTAATTTTAGAGTTACTTAAGAAGGAAGAATTGTACGCCAAGTTTTTAAAGTGCGATTTTTGGCAGTCAAGGGTATAATTTCTTAGTCACGTGATTGATAGTGAAGGCATTCATGTGGACCCAGTTAAGATTGAGTCCATAAAGGATTGGGCATAGCCCAAGACTCCGACAGAAATTCGTTAATTTTTAGGACTTGTCGGCTATTACCGACGATTTATAGAAGGTTTCTCAAAGATTGCCAAACCCATGACAAAGTTGACTCAAAAGAACATGAAGTTCGATTTGACCGAAAAGGCAGAAGCTGTATTCCAACTGTTATAGGAAAAGTTGTGTAGTGCACCGATCTTATCTTTGCCTGAAGGCAGTGAAAACTTTGTGGTTTATTGTGATGCTTCTCATAGAGGGTTGGGCGTGGTTCTGATGCGAAATGAGAGAGTCATAGCTTATGCATCATGCCAACTCAAGATTCACGAGAAAAAGTACACCACACATGACTTAGAATTGGGAGGGTAGTATTTGCTCTCAAGATGTGGGGACATTACCTGTACGGTATTAAGTGCGTTGTGTTCACCGATCATAAGAGTATGGAACACATTCTAGATCAAAAAGAGTTGAACATGAGACAACGTAGGTGGTTAGAGATGCTGAGTGATTACGACTAAGAGATACGTTATCATCCAAGGAAGGCAAACGTGGTGGCGGATGCCTTAAGCCGAAAGGAACGGATCAATCCACTACGAGTTCGAGCTTTGGTTATGACAATTAGTCTGAACCTCCCTGTGCAGATTTTAGATGCTCAGGTTGAGGCGAGAAATGAGGAGAATTATGGAACCAAAGATCTATGTGGTATGATTAAGAAGCTAGAGCCGCGTACTGATGGAACATTGTGCTTAAATGGGAGAAGTTGGATACCTTATCGAGGTAATTTAAGGGAACTGATTATGCATGAGTCGTATAAGTCAAAATATTCAATACATCCTAGATCGGACAAAATGTATCAGGATTTAAGGAAACTGTATTGGTGGCCGAATATGAAAGCTAAGATTGCCACTTACGTCAACAAGTGTTTGACCAGTGCCAAAGTCAAGATCAATGCCAAAAACCATCCGGTTTGTTGGTTCAGCCTGTGATCCCAGTATGGAAATGGGAGAACATTACAATGGATTTCGTCACTAAGTTACCAAAAATGTCAACTGGTTAAGATACAATTTGGGTAATTGTTGATCGACTCATAAAATCTGCTCATTTCTTACCAATGAAGGAAACCGACTCAATGGAGAAGTTGACGAGACAATACTTGATGGAAGTAGTCTCGAGGCATGGAGTGCCGGTTTCTATCATTTCTGATCGGGATAGTAAATTTGCATCTCTCTTCTGGAGATCACTAAACAAAGCCCTTGGTACTCAATTGGATATGAGTACGGTTTACCATCCACAGACTGATGGTCAAAGTGAAAGAACCATCCAAACTTTAGAGGACATGTTGCGTGCTTGTGTGATAGATTTTAGGAAAGGTTGAGATAGATACCTACCTTTGGTGGAGTTTTATTACAACAATAGTTATCACACTAGTATCAAAGTTGCACCGTTTGAAGCTCTCTACAGTCGAAAATGTTGATCGCCTATTTGTTGGGCTAAGGTTGGAGATGCTCAGCTCACAGGTCCGGAAATTGTTCATGAAACAACTAAGAAAATCATTCAGATCAAAAAGCGAATTCAAGCTGCACGAGATAGACAGAAGAGCTACGCTAATAGGAGGCGTAAGCCATTGGAATCTGAGGTTGGGGACAAGGTCATGTTGAAAGTGTCACCATGGAAAGGGGTGATACGTTTTGGCAAACGGGGAAGCTGAACCCTCGTTATATAGGACCTTTCAAGATTACCGCTAAAGTGGGAACGCTTGCTTATCGACTTGAACTCCCAAAGCAGTTAAGCCGAGTTCATAGTACTTTTCATGTTTCCAATCTGAAGAAGTGTTTCGTAGACGAACCCCTAGCTATTCTGTTGGAAGAAATCCAGATTGATGACAAGCTTAATTTCATTGAGGAACCAGTTGAAATTATGGACCGAGAAGTTAAATGGCTAAAGAAAAGCTGCATTCCAATTGTGAAAGTTCATTGGAATTCGAGACGAGGACCCAAGTTTACTTGGGAGCGCGAGGACCAAATGAAGAAAAAGTACCCTCACTTTTTTGCAAATCCTTCTTCCACGTCTTAAGCTTTGAGGACAAAGCTTCTCTAACAGGGGAAGAATGTTACACCCCGAGAAATTCAGGTCAATATTTTAAACTTTTCCGACAATTATTTTTGACTTTTATACGTTACGTTTGAATCTGGCCCCGCGTAAATCTAAAAAACGTCATCGGACGCGTTTCAATTTCGGATTTTGATTAGTTTAGATATTACATGAGTTATTTTATCTTTTCTAAGTGTGTCGTAGTTTACGATCACTCCCGGTATTTATTTTTACGCTTTAACGTTTAAATTACGTTTTTCGCGTTTTTGACCTAACGGAACCCCAAAAACCCAAAATCTTTTCGTGTAAACTTTAGTTATCGGCCTTTCTCATGTTTTAAGTCTAAAATTTCGTTCATACCTCAACTTACCTCAAAAACGACACAACACACACACACACACACACACACACACACTTAAATAAATCAAAGAGCATCTTTTATCTCTAGTTTGAATTTCAAAAATAAAACACCATCACATGCAAGAAAGGGACATATTTATAGTCATCTTCCATGTACCCTCATGTGACTCTTACACCTTATTTGTCTTCATTCACCCATGAAGGACCACAACTCTATTAACCATTTCATTTTATTGTTGTGGCTAATGATCAATGCTTGACCCCCCCCCCCCCCTTGTTGCTTGTTTGCGTCCGACCCCCCCCCCCCCCTTCACATACAACTCACACTTTGGTGTATGTTGGTCACTTAAACATTGGTTTCACTCTTGGTTTCATGGAACCTTAAACCTAATCTTGTACTATAAAATTACCATACATACTTCTAACTTTGGGTTTCTTTCTTATTTCATAGCCTCAAAATCACTCAAATCTTCTCTTTTTCTCTTCCTCTTGCTCATGGCACACTCATAATACGTACCTTATTTCCTTGTTTTAATTTTATCAGTTCAATCATTCTAAGTTCATTTCTAGGTCTTCTAAGGTGCGCGCGATTGACACACAGTATTCGAGAGTGTGACACACATTTGATTTTAAAGGTTTTTTTCAAGATCTTAAACTAGGGGTTCAACGATTCGTTGTTTGGTTTCTTACCAGTGATTTAGTGTGGTTTTGGTAACCCGTCCTGCTCCGCTCTCGCATGAACCACTGTGTTTATATAATTGTTCTTCATTCTTGTAAGTGCATTGATTTTTCTTGTGGTGACTTAATGTTATTTCATATATAATTCAATGATCCATACATGCATTGTTATGTTTTAATTTTTGAATGATTTTAAAAACAAGATTTTATAGAAATAAATGATGTAACTTTGTTTCACTGTTAAATATTATGTTCTTGGTGAACCTCATGCTCTAACTCGACTCTGGATGAGGTTGAACAATATAAATGAAGGGATTAGGTTAGTTTTAGGTCACCTGGTTTGTTGTGGATTAGTTGTGACTGGAGATTAGGCTAGATTAAGCACTTTTGTGCAGTTTTGCGTGATTTTGGAAGCGTTGTGAAAAATAATGTTTGCTGATCCCAAAATGGTTATTAGGTTTTTGGTAGCCTAAAAATGTTTTCATTATGAGTTAAAAAGTAGTTTTTTGGAGAGCTCGTTTCGAATAGGTGTTTTTTCATATATCGCACACTAAAATCGAACTTAAAACGGTCAAGTTAAAGCCAAATGAAACTTGAAATATTTTTTGGCAAAACCAAATGAATAGTTGCTAACGTAAATAGTAAAATAGGTTTTCAGACGCTTTCGATATATTTGGAGCTTTTAAAACATTAGCGAAACATATAGTAACACATATATGTTGATTAGTATCATTTAAACACGTCGTTAACATATTTTAGGAAAAGCGTTAAAGTTACTAAAAATAGTAAGTTTGGTAAAATTTAGCGAAACAGACATAGAAGTTAAGCGATTAAGGCTAGTTAGTGCGTTTTGAATATACAGAAGCCTAATAAATATAGGGGACGGTATTAATGTCTTGAAACTAAAAACTTTCTTAAAATAGAAACTTACTAAAAATAGTAATTTTTGATTAAACGCCGAAATTTAACGAAAAACTATATAATTTTATTTCGTAAATGTTGTTTATTAAACCAAAGCAAACACACATGGATGTATTTTGTGATGAACTTATTGTGCATTTTGGCATACTTTTCGTGTGCCTAAGAGCGTTAATATTCTAGGTCGCGGACTAGATTTTCTATATCATTTTTCTTGCGTGATTACTTTTCTCTCTTGCTAAGGTGAGTTCCTAGCCCCACGTTTTTACTACTTTTTATTTACTATTTTGGGGTGAGAAACATAGCTTGTTCTAAAACTATGGGACACAGTAACTTTACGTTTCCATTTTCCTGATTAAGTTCCTAAGTAGTGAATAGACCACTGATGCCCGAATTATCATGAAACTTCAAATTACTTTACCGACTGACTGGTTAAGTAAGAGCGAATGTTGTTAATATGATATATTGGGGGACTAATTATCCTATCCGGGTGAGTAGCGATCACTACAACGGGATCGATTGAACGGATATTTACCATGTAGGATTTTCAGTAGGTTATTCTTGAGTCGGATACCTTTAGGGGAATTAATTTCTATTTGGATTTAATATGATTCCTTTTAAATTAAGCTTCGGTTGTTTGGCTTAGCGCTTATAATAAATTTCTTTTTATGTGAAGTTGTATCTCCTATAACTGTCACGTGCGTACTGTGAACTTGTGGTCCACTTTTAATATTAAATTCAAACCTATGAATTCACCAACTTTATGTTGACGTTTTAACATGTTTTTCTCAGGTGCTTAGCTGTGGATGTCTTTGCTTGCTTTATGATGTTGCCTTGCATTGGACCGATTTTCAAGAATCATTATTATCTATGTTAACATCGTTGTCAAACTTTAAAACCTTTTATTCACTTCCGCATATTATCTTCGGGCCTATGTAAAACTTTAACTATTTTAATTAATGCAACGATGTTGGATTTTTAAACGTATCCTTAGAGGTCGTTCTTTGTATCTTGTGTGATGTATATTATGACATCACGCCCACGGATACGTGTTTCTGACTAGGCCCCGTTTGGGGGTGTGACAATAGAGCCCAGCAAATTAGGTTTCAAATATGAGATTGAGATAGCTAGCAGGCAGCTAGTAGAGATTGATAAGGTTGTTAAGGGTTGTAAAATAGAAATCTAGGGTCATGTCTTTGACATCGACTTGATTCCTTTTGGCTGGGGGTTTTTGATGTGGATTATAGGTATGGGATGGTTGTCTAATTATAAGGCTGAAATAATTTACCATGAGAAGGTAGTAAGGATACCACTACCGGATGGCAAGGTGCTTAGAGTATTAGGAGAGAGACCGGAAGAGAAAGCGAGATTTTTAATGGGTGCTAAGGCTGGTGATAAGAAACAAGAAGAGATTGTTGTGGTTAGAGATTTTCCTGAGGTATTCCCGGATGACCTATCTGGATTACCGCCTATTCGGGAAATTGAGTTTCAAATTGAGTTAATCCCTAGAGCAACGCCGATAGCAAAGTCTCCCTATCGTTTGGCACCTTCTGAATTGGAGGAGTTATCGGGACAACTCAAGGAACTCCAAGACAAAGGTTTCATTCGACCAAGTTCGTCGCCTTGGGGAGCGCCGGTATTGTTTGTTAAGAAAAAGGATGGTTCTTTTAGGATGTGCATTGATTATAGAGAATTGAACAAGTTGACTGTTAAGAATCGTTATCCACTTCCTAGAATTGATGATCTATTTGATCAACTGCAAGGGTCGCAGTTTTTCTCGAAGATAGATCTTAGGTCTGGATACCATCAGCTGAGAGTGCATGAGGATGACATACCAAAGACTGCGTTTAGAACTCGTTATGGACATTTCGAGTTCACTGTAATGCCCTTTGGTCTGACTAATGCACCAGCAATATTTATGGATTTGATGAATAGAGTTTGTAGGCCGTATCTTGATAAGTTTGTGATAGTGTTTATAGACGATATCTTAATCTACTCTAAGACTCAAGAGGAGCATGTAGAACATTTAAGGTTAGTCTTGGAACTGCTCAAAAAGGAGAAACTGTATGCTAAGTTTTCTAAGTGTGAATTCTGGCTAAGAGAAGTGCAGTTTCTTGGGCATGTGATAAATGGTAATGGAATTCATGTGGACCCTAGTAAGATTGAAGCTGTTAAGAATTGGAAAGCCCCTAGAACTCCGACTGAGGTTCGTTCGTTCTTAGGATTGGCTGGGTATTACCGTAGGTTCATTGAGAACTTTTCTAAGATAGCTAAAGACTTTCGATTGGGGTGAGGAACAAGAATTAGCATTTTAGACCTTAAAGGATAAGTTGTGTAATGCGCCTGTTCTGGCACTTCCCGATGAACCAAAAGACTTTGTGGTATATTGTGATGCGTCCGGGATAGGACTAGGTTGTGTGTTAATGCAAAGAGGTAAAGTGATAGCCTATGCATCTAGGCAGTTGAAAATTCATGAGCAGAATTATACTACCCATGATTTAGAGTTGGGTGCGGTTGTGTTTGCACTTAAGATCTGGAGACATTATCTGTATGGGACAAAGAGTGTCATCTATACGGACCATAAGAGTCTTCAGCATATCTTTAGTCAGAAAGAGTTGAATATGCGACAGCGTCGCTGGATAGAGTTGTTTAGTGATTATGACTGTGAAATTCGCTACCATCCTGGTAAGGCGAATGTGGTGGCTGATGCCCTAAGTAGGAAGGAAAGAGTAAATCCTAAGAGAGTTAGAGCTATGAATATGATCCTTCAGTCAAGTATCAAAGATAGGATACTGGCGGCTCAGAAGGAGGCTGTGGATGAGTTTGTAGTATTGCAGAAAGGTTTAGATGAGATGATAGAACAGAGAAGTGATGGAACTTTATACTACCTGGATCGAATATGGGTACCTTTGAAGGGTGAGGTGAGAACCCTGATAATGGATGAAGCCTATAAGTCGAAGTACTCTGTACACCCAGGAGCTGATAAGATGTATTATGATTTGAGAGATAGGTATTGGTGGCCTGGAATGAAAAAGGATATAGCTGAGTATGTTAGTAAGTGTTTGACTTGTTTAAAGGTTAAGGCTGAGCATCAAAGGCCATCTGGCTTGCTCCAGCAACCTGAGATTCCCGTATGGAAATGGGAAGGGATAGCTATGGATTTTGTGACTAAGTTGCCTAGGACTAGTAGTGGGCATGACACAATCTGGGTCATTGTGGACCGATTGACTAAGTCTGCTCATTTTCTACCTATGCGTGAGGATTATAAGATGGAAAGGTTGGCTAGATTGTATTTGAATGAGATAGTTGCTAGACATGGTGTGCCGTTCTCGATTATATCGGATCGTGATAGTCGTTTCACATCGAGGTTTTGGCAGTCAATGCAAAAGGCATTAGGGACTCGTTTAGACATGAGTACGGCTTATCACCCTCAGACCGATGGTCAGAGTGAGCGTACTATTCAGACTTTGGAAGACATGCTTAGAGCGTGCGTCCTGGACTTTAGAGGAAGTTGGGATGTTCATCTTCCATTGGTTGAGTTTTCGTATAACAATAGTTATCATTCTAGTGTGAGATGTGCTCCATTTGAGGCATTGTATGGTAGAAAGTGTCGTTCGCCGATTATGTGGGCTAAGGTTGGAGAAAGTCAGTTGATAGGACCTGAGTTAGTGCAAGGGCCTACTGAGAAGATCTCGCAGATTAAGGATAGACTTAAGGTTACGCGTGATCGTCAAAAAAGTTATGCTGATAAGAGGAGAAAGCCTCTAGAGTTTAGTGTAGGTGACTATGTCTTGCTCAAAGTGTCGCCTTAGAAATGTGTGGTACGCTTTGAGAAGAAAGGGAAGTTAGCACATAGGTTTGTTAGACCGTTTGAGATTATTAAGAAAGTAGGCCTTGTGGCCTATCGGTTAGATTTGCCTAAGGAATTGAGTAGTGTTCATGACACGTTCCACGTGTTGAACTTTAAGAAGTGTTTGGCTGATCCAACACTGAAAGTGCCTTTGGATGAGATTCGAGTTGATGCTAAGTTAAATTTGGTGGAAGAGCCTGTGGAAATTTTAGAAAGAGAGTTTAAGAAGTTGAAGCGTAGTAGGAGTGCCATCATCAAGGTTCGGTGAAATTCGAAACGTGGCCCTGAATTCACGTGGGAAAGTGAAGATCAGATGAAATTAAAGTACCCGCATTTGTATAGTGATGTTAGTAGTTGAATTTCAGGGACGAAATTCTTTTAAGGGGGGTAGAATGTAACCTTTACCCTTTTGTGTTCTGAATATTTCATTTATAGTCCTTTGTCTATTTGAATTTTGTCAGTTTATTCAGACTTTGTACCGTGTTGACGGTGATGATTTTTATGAGAATTATGATGAATTGTGGTTTATTGTGATTAATAATCCTATTTGGAAGATATTATTGTATTATTTGTATTTCGGGTGGTTTGACCCGTGAATTTTGAGAAATGCCGAAAAACGAGTCTGACACGTCCGATAATGTCCAAATGAGTTTTGAAAGGGTTTAAAGTGAAAATATGTCACGTGAATACTCTAGGTTAATGGAAAAGTATTTTTTAAAGTGAATAAAAATGCTAATTAACTTTGGGGTAAATTTTACGGTTGAGTTTTACGAGTATTTAAGTGATCCCGACACGAAAAGAAAGGCCCGAGACCCGATAGGATCCCATGGCCGGTTATAAGCAAGAGAAGGGATATGGTGGCTTAATTTTAGCTAATCTTGTCCAAGCACTACAAGAAAAAAGGATATTTGGGAGGGTGGAAAATCGTGCCAATTACTCAAAAAGCCGTGCCAAATGCTATTTGGCACGCCTTTAGCACGTATTTTGCTCCGTCCTAAATATGAGGGTACCAAATACATTTGGGTCGGGTTGGAACCATGCTAAATAGTATTTGGCACGGTTCATGGGATGGTTTAATTTTGAGGTGTCATGAGTGAGGTATTTGGAACAATTGATAATCTTCCGTTCCAAATGGACATTCGTCACACTTTTATATCTCGTGCCAAATGCGTATTTGGTACCAATTCATTTACCGTGCCAAATGCTTATTTGGTACAGTTTTTATTTATCGTGCCAAAATTAATCAGGACGGTTTTATCTGCCATAACAATTGGATTTGGCATGGTTTCCGTTTTTTGTGCCAAACATATTTGGCACATTTTTATCTGCATCGCAAAAAAAAACATTTGGCACATTTTTACGTTAATTTAAAAAGCCATTTGGCATGGGTTTGCATTCAATTAGTCATCGTATCAACCAACCATCTCAAATTTTCACAAATATTCAATCGAAGCCAAAAATAAACTAAACTCGATTTTTATTAATTATCCACAAAATCAAGTCAACAGGGTCACTTGAATACCATAAAGTAAAAAACAATATGCACTTGTAGACCATGGTCTTTAGAATCACAAAGTCATAACTAGAACTTAATATAAATCACTAAGATGATTTATTACTAACGGAAACGAATAAAGCTCATCCGATCACATCTTCATCGTAAACCCTGCATAATATAATATTCCCACATTAGAAATATATATGAGCCAATTGATCAAAAATACATGATTTTTTTATAACTTACTCAAATATCACAACTTTTTCCTAATAAAAATGCATTTCTTCATCACTGGTTGTTCCAACTTTGAACTTTAGCTTCTGCAACAATACATACAGGTGCATGGTTAATTGTTATAGGATACAACTTTACAATCTAAAACATGCATTGATTACATTTTCATACTTTATTTAATCAATGAATTTTAGCCACTAAAAACCCTCCCAACTAGACTATTTCACCTGTATGACCTGTACAATTGATTTGACCCAATTCATTTTCTGTTAAATCTTTTTTCTTGACCGTTAGAGATAAAAACATAACCAACCTCGACCCATTTGTTCAAAAATAGGTTAAAATTGCCACCTCTAGTCAAAATATATGGCATTTCGAGTCTAAATATAAGTTACCGGCTATAGAGGCTTGAAAGTATTCTTCTTTCTCTTCGCTGGTTGATGCAGTTGTATCACTCACAGTATTCAAATTAAACATTCTCTACAAAAACCAAAAAGTAAACGTGTAAAGCCAAGCATACATTTTAGTTCTGATTCTACCATTAGGGCAAAAAGATTGGCAGCACCATTTATTCCTTCAGGTGGAAGCAATGATTTCACATTTTTTGCCAAAAAGCAAGCTCAAGTACAAGTTCTATACCTACAATGACAAAAAAAAACACTTTGCACTTGATCCAATACAAGAGCTTGCATAGCTATAAATACATATTAGAATCTCTTATTTGAACTCGCTAAAAACATATAATGAACACGTACTCATTAGTACTTGCATAAGAAACATATAAGAATTCAATTTCAGTTCATATAAACTAAAACTCGACTTGTTCACATTTTACACATGTACCCACTGAACTTGCTTTAAATTGAATTGTTCCCATATACCCCCATTTTCCCTTGCCTCTAAAATAATAACATCATTAAATACCTGAATTTTATGGTTCACATTACTACCATATTTGATTGTGTTGGTAAATTGAGAGGGTAATAATGACTTGGCACAGTACGTGTTTTAGTCACGGTAAATGCATGACTATAGAGACATACAAGACCTATCATATCACATATAGATTTTAGCTCCTGGTTTATAAAGTACCCGTGCTGCAATCACTAATTGGTAATGGGACATTGGCAAAACTCTTATACAATGTTACTACTATATCTTCACTTTCTTGAATTATCAATACATGTATAAATCATGTACCGATCAGTGTTGTGCCTTTGGTTTCTATTCTTTCCCATTAGCTTTTTCACGTTTATTATTTTGATATTTAAATATATGTTCATAATTCAAATGACGTATAGCAGATGCCCCCTTTATTTATTTCATTTAATCCACTTATACTTAGGCAAATAAGCATAATCAGTCATTTTTAGCCTAATCTTATAATGAATCCGCCACTAGTCATTTTTAGCAAAGAATCAGTAAGCCTAAACACCACTACCCATTCAAAGCATCAGTATGCAAAAAAGTTCTAGCAACACTAACAAAAAAGGTTGCGATCAATAAATATTCTAAAAGAGAAAGAGCTTATACTGAACCATATAAACACGCCATAAAATGACTACATGCCTTCGTCATCATCCGAATGGTTTGACCCCGTATGAAGTACATCTTCAACTTGTTGTTTGTCATTGACACTTCCTGGTGCGAACGCGAGCTCTCTTATCCTTGCTTGAGAGCATCGTCTAAAAATAAATCATTTATTCATCAAACAATTACATATTTTCTTATTGACCTAATTTAATTAACAAGGTTGGAGATTTTTTTAGAAAGGCAGCAATATATTACCAAAAACAAAGAAACAATACAACCAAAGTCGCCCGACCTTTATAATCGAGACGATTAAAAAAAGCGAGACCCAAACTACGCCATGAAGGCAAAAAAAATACAACACATTACAAAATATCAACTCTAAACAAATGGGAGTACAAGCCTCTTTCAGAAGACCTGCACAAATCGCCAGCCACATCTAAAGTCAACACCATATGGAACAAACCCCACTAAACAAATATAAATTATGCAAGTAGGAGCGGGACCTGACAATATGGGAAAATAAATAAACATGGCTAGCATCACATATGACTATCTCAAAACTAACACTGACACTTACACTGACCTGAATCAAATATTGACAATGGCTGAGGATCTGATATACCACTACAAAAGAAATATACACTGACTTTGCCAACTGTTGAGCCACACGAACCATGAACACATGCTACTGTAACTGAATATTTTTGGGATCAAATAACCATTGTTGCCAATCTATCACTTTGTATTTCTTTGATCTTCGTATATTTTGGGATACAAGGTTGTAGATATAACCAAAAGTTTAGGGCATCTACTTATCATTTACTCAATTTAATCAATTAATTACATAAATCGTAAAGAATGAAAGAGAATTAACCAAAGAACAAAAAAACTAGGGTTTCAATATTTTAAAAATTATGATACGTCTAGATTTCCATCAAGTTTAGAATATAATCACATAGTATAATCATAAAAATAATGCTTAAACTGTTAGTAAAAGAATGTGAAAGATGATGTACCTTGTTTTTGCTGGTTGTGGTATGTGAGATCTGCCTCTTTTGATTATACTCGGTGATTATATCCTAACTGGTTGTGATATAATCATAACTGGTTGTGTAACTGTGTGTCCAGAAAAAATTGGGGATTTAGAAAAGGGGGTTGATTCGAGTTACACAAGGGGCAAGTTATAGAAAAAATGGGGGCGGGATAAAAAAAAATTTTAGGGAAAAGATGGAGGGAAATGTGAAATATATATTTTGTCTCATGAAAATAATTTTAGTTTTAAAAAGACCTAGCTTATCTAAAGTAATAATGATATATTGATCAAATTTGTAATTACTGAAATTTTATATAATTCAATTCTAGATTTATAATGAGTAATTTAATATAAATTATAAATTACATATAAAGTTTTTTATTAGATTTAAGATGTAATCAAGTAATTATGATACAAAACTTTTTTATGTTAACGTGTTACGGTGCCTGACATGTCGGTTAGATAGTCACGCAAAATTGAGTTTAGATCCTCATACAAACTCATACCACGTAAATAGCAAGTGTCGTATTATGTTATATCATAACAAGACTAAAATGAGTAAGTGTCATATTATGTTATATCATAACAAGACTAAAATGAGTAAGGTGATGTTTGTTTATTAAGAGGCTCTCAATCTGAATCTGATTCGCACATCTGAATCTGAATATTCGGTAGAAAAGTCTGAATCTAATTTCCATCTTAATCTGAATAAGTGGTTGAGAAATCTGAATCTGAATGAAATAAAATTGTTTGTTTTGGTAAAAATGTCTAAATGTGTTAAACTATATTTTTTACAATTTAAATAAAAAAACAAATTTTATAATATAATCAATGTAAAGTTAAAAGTATTTTAAACAAAACATGCAATCTCATGTTTATTCGACAATTAACTTAATGAGTCGCGTTAGAATTGAGATGTATGAGTCAAAAACCGTAGCCTTCAATTTGAACAATATATGAATTGACATATATCATCTTATACATTCTTTATCTAATAAACATATGCAATGATTCTATTTAATACTTTTAATACAAAAGTTAAAAGTGAAACAAGAAAAAAAAATTAAAAAATAAAAAAAAACACTAAAATAAAAATAATAATAGCAAAGTAGAAAGAAAAAAAATAACACATTAAGATGTGTTAAGACACTCCCTCCACATCTAGTTCAGTAAGAGGTTTATGCCTCTTACTACCTCTTAATGATCAGAAAAAAACAAACGCTTTTAACACTGTTTGCCTTTTATTGTCTCTCTGAATGACATGAAAAAAACAAACAGCCTTAATGACTCAAATGTCTGACCGCGTCTGAATGAGTCAGATTAAGATGCTGTTAAGATGCATTTTTGAAAAAACAAACACCACCCAAGTGTCGTATGAAACTCATCTAACAAGACCAATACATGAAATATTCTATTAGTAAGGCGGACACATTGGGTATGTTTGGCGAAATGGGCTGGGGCTGAGGCTATGGCTTGTGTCAGGGATGAGGCTTAGGCTCAGGCCGAGGCTTATATTATAAGCCGAAATTAAATTTTGTATTTTTGTAAACTTGTTTGGAAAATAGGCTGAGACTAGGGCTTATTATTGTAAAATTACTAAAAAGGATATAATTAAACAATTTTTTGGTATATGTTAGATATTTGTGTGGGTGCATAAGTAATTTATGATTTAAAAACCTCGGGCTAAAGTTTTTCGCCCCTTTTATGAGGTTGAGGCTTATAGAGACTTATGACTTATAAGCTCTTTTATAAACCCAGGTGACAAACGAGACTTATTTTATAAGTCGACTGATTTTAAAAGCCCAAACCCCGATAAACCCCTAGCAAAACATAGCCTTTATTGGATAGGGGAAGTATATTGTTATTTGTGTTTCATCATATTTCTGTAAGTCATTTTTAGAGTCACCAACGTCGACCCCAACTATATGTGTAGTATATATAAGTTCTCTTATGACAAACATGTTTGTTACAAACAATTTATCAACTCGATGTCAAACACTTTCGTCACTAATAAGTAGATTTTAATGAACCTTTATATCTTTATTTGTTTCGGTTTTAAAAGGTAACCCTAATACTTTTAATCATATAGCCTCGTCTCCTGCCATGGTCTTGGATGATGAATGTGTGGTGGAACGTGACATTGATAATTTTGTTATGGGGGAAGTCAAGGATTTTTCTTCAATTAATAACTTACGCGTTCTTTTATCGAATGAGGGTTTCCAGCATGTGAGGCTTGCGTGTAACACCCCCAAAAGTGTGTCGCAGCGGAAATATGTCCGGGGGCGTTACTTCATAATACACAGCGCTAGATACAAGAGAACGACCTCTAAATGT
>BQNB010024537.1:34711-60596 GCA_026074375.1 Tanacetum coccineum | reverse complement strand
TGTCCACTTCTGCTCCTATCCTTGTTTCCAGAATTCCATGCATCCCTCCTCCTGTTATCTTGAGTTCCCTTGATTCTACACTCTCTAGCAAAATGGCCTGTCTTGTGGCAATTGTAACATTCCACTTTGGTTTTATCAAAGCCAACTGGTTCTTTTGCATCAAATTGTAGCTTTCTACCAGTCTTCTTGTAAAACTTTTTCATTCTCATTGAGATCATGGCAACTTGCCACTTCAAGTCTATTTCTTCAAGGTCATATTCATCAATCTGTTCCAAGTCCTCATGATCCAGTTGAGGGCAACTTGATTGATTAGCAAGAAGTGAGTATGATGAAGTCTATCTGCCTCAATCCTTTCCTTTATATCATCAAAGTTTCTTATAAGAGCTTCATTAGCAGCTATTTCTTCAGCTATTCTGTTTCTTTCCTCTTCACCTTCCCATTCTTCTTGCATTTTCCTAGCCATCTCTTCATCACTTTCAAAGATTAAAGGATATTAAAGAAGCTGACAGACCTAAGCCTACCTCTACAAGATCACTTCTAACATTAAAGCCTCTTCTAAAGATTGATCCAAAAGACAAAGGAAAGAAGAAAATTGAAGAGGAGGATGAATCTAAAAGTGAATCTGCCTGCTCCATGAATCTCTAACTGACACAGAGACTTTTGGAACCAGTCATACGCCTTTTGTGAACCCTTCTGTGTTGGGATACAGAGAATCCCTCAAACTATTGTTTCAAGATATAACTTTTGCATCTTCTTTGATTCGTCATTTCCACCAAATCATGGATTGTGAAGGCATCGCCAGCATTTCTTTATGCATCCATCCATCTTATGGAACTTAGGCAAGATGACTTCAGGTAGGGCCATAAACAAGGAGGACCTTGCTTTTCTCTCTCTCTTGTACTCCCCCCCTTTTTCTCTGGCTAAATCTCTTGTTGCAGTTCTAGGAGGCTAAAACCTTAATATTGTGCCTGATGTTATCTGTAGTGATTGATACGTGACCATTCCCATTTGTATAACCTCCCAGATTGGAAGTCTTATGGGCCAAATAGTGCTCCATTGTTCATAGCCCATAATCATATCTCCCTTTTGAGAATAGCAGCTTGATTGGTTGATACTGTATGAGGAGTTTGTTTGGGAGGTGAATGTGATGATTATGGTGGAGGTGGTGGTGGTGGTTGGGAATTCATCTTGAGAATGCAGACATGTTTAGTTTTGAAGGTTGAATGTTATTACTGGATTAGATTGTCTTCTTATTCAGAGTTTCTCACAAGGCTCTGATACCACTTGTGATTCCCAAACTGAATAGATACTTTGCAGCCTATTAATGATGGATAGCCAAGATGTATAAATACAGTGACTATGTAGAAACACTGATAATAAATACTATGTGTTAATGCGGAAATCTTAACAACCAAGTACTAAGAAAAACAATGAAGAACGTAAATACTAACTTCTAATAATCTGCTTTGAATGATTACAGATTACAAACCATATTGAGATAATGATAATGCTATAATATCTTGAGGTCGTCTCTCTAACTATGCCAATAAGTGAGATCCTTTTATAGACCAATGATAACCCTAACAGGCTTACAAAACGCATACCATATCTTTTCCTTAAAGTAACTCATACATATCTCATAATGTGAACTAACTATTTTCTACTAACGGTACTAACTAACTGATCAGTAACTTAACCATTTAGTACAGATCATACTAACTATAACTATCAGTACTAACTATTTGTACTGTCGGTACTAAGTTAGGAAAACATAAATCCTAACATAAACCATTTTGGAAACTTCTAAATCAAACCAAACCCTAATCGTTCCAATCAACGCCATGTTGAAACCTCACCATTCTATGTGAAATCCTAAAATAAGCTAGCTAAAGCTTATTCTAGTCTTAATAAGCTCATATTCATCTTTATGATTACGTGAAATAAGACCCTAAATCCTAAGCCCACTCGTTTGGTTTTTCCTAAACCAAACGCACCCTTAAAACCCTAATAAGCTATTTTCGTAAAGCCTAAACCCTAAAAGCCATAAGCTAAACTTATAAGCTATTCTAATAAGTTAATCTATCATTTTTATAAGCTTAGAATCAAACCCTAAAAGCTAAAACCCATCGAGTTAATATTTTAAACCCAAACGTGCCCTTTTTGATTTTTCGAAACAATAAGCTCATTTCATAAGCTTTAAGCTTATAAAACTAACTTATTTTAGCTTATTGTAATAAGCTAGATGCTGCAAAACTAAATTGGAATACTAAAACTTAGATTCGAGTTTTTGTGAATTCAATACTTGCACAATATGAACAATATAAATGAGTAAAAGTAAATAAAATAATAAGAGAAAAGAGTTGGAAATATCAAACCACAATACTTGCACATTATGATATGGATGTAACAAGGTTGCAATATGCATTTAGGGTGTAATACTTCTTCACTTGATGATGGAAGTATTCTTCTCTTGCACTTGAGAAATTAAGCTTGGATCACATGGAAACAAAGCTTTATGATTAAATGATCAAAGGATTTTAGTGAGATTTGTAGGCTGTTTTAGAACAGAAAGAATGAGTGCAAAAGGTGAGAAAATAGTGGGGAAAAATCCAATATTTATAGGACAAACTGGAGGAGCGTCAGTCTATGGGCGGTCCCCTTAAATAGGGGGGCGGTCCCCTTAAAATTAAGGGGGCTGCCCGTGTATTTAAGAGGGCCGCCCTAGGCTAGAGGCTCCCCAGTTTGTCTTTTGTGTAGGGGAATTTTCTGGAACATTTCTAGCCGTTTTAGGTTCAAAAATTTGAATTTCAAAATGTTTATTTTGAATAAAACATTTCTTTTAATTGTAGAAAATGTTTTGTAATGTTTATAAAAATGTCTACAACATTTTATAAAATTATAAGGTTGAATAAAAATTTCATTTGATCATAAAATGCATTAAGCATTTGTTTATTCATACCTTTAAGTGATTAAATTATCGAAATGAAAATTAAATACTAATTACTTGTTTACGTTTAATTTTACATTGAACGTTTTTATATTTTGTGATTATCAAAACGTAAGGATGTGAAAAATATTAATAATGTTTTTAGGCATTATTTCTATCAACACCACCTTTACATGTTTTCTAAACTCCGTGGGGAGATACATGCTATTAACATGAATACAAGTATTTTCCAACTGTATGCTATCCTGATATATTATTGTCTAAGTACCTCCATTTGCCACAAGGCCCCACTATCATGAACCGTTAATTACTTTGCGAAGTAAGCGCGAATGCCGTGAATAGATCTATTGGGACTGAACTTCCCCGTCTAGGTACTGGTACATACATGGCCAGCGGACGCATTTCATTTGAGGAACTCCGGGTGTTTGGCAAAGCACCCGCTTGGGGCAACAACTTATGAATTACATTTACTTAAGGCTTCGGTGTCATAATCTTAGTGCAATAATATAATATTGTTTACCATGATAATTGTATTCGTTGTAATTATTACTATTACATTGACTTGTATTCAACTATTACATTTCAAACACTGTGAATTTCACTCAACCATTGTGTTGACCTTTTTAGCATGTTTATCTCAGGTAATTGAGCAAACTTTGGCACGGAATGGCATTGGACTTGAGGACGTCCAAACTTGTTATCATTCAAACTTTATGTTTTCATATGTATTTTGGGACCTCCTGTTTTTTAAACTCTGATATAATATTGAATGATAACTAAATTTTCCAAAACGTCTCTTTTGAGTCGTTTTCTATGATTATGATTGTTGATTCATGAAGTAATACCCTAATTTAGCTTCCGCTGCTATATGTCAAATAAGGGGGTGTTACAGATTGGTACAAGAGCCCAGGTTATAGAGAACAAGGTTAAAACCTAAACTATAACCATTTTCCATCTAAGAAAGTCCTCCGTGCCACTACATTTCCTGAATAGTATGTAAAGATACATAACTATTATATTAAATATAAATAACTTATGTTATTTTTCCACTGGGTTGTTACAGAATTATGTCTACATCCAACCACCCTATTATCGTCCCATCTGATTCCGATATTGAGGATGCTTTTTCCTCTACACACTCTCCTGACTAACCTCCGGCTTCACCGGACTATTTCCCAGCCTCACCGAGAAACACCTCTCCTGATCCTTCAGATAATTTATCTAAGTATCTTTTGGCCTCACTAGCCATCTCACCTTTTCACGATGATCCGTATATAAAAGTCATGCAAGCATATAATGCTACTTGTAATGAATCACCTATTCCACTACCACAAGCCCCTATTGCTCCACCAACTGTTTTGCCTCCATCTCTAGTGTTATCACTATCACCAATGTTTGATCCCCAAGATTTCTTTCTTCCTGAAGAGATTTTACCACCTCAGAAACGAGCCCGTTTCCTATCATCCTCCTCTGATTTCTCTACCCCACCTCAGGTATATGAGATTGGAGAAAGTTCTCATAAGACGAGTTTGGAGCGTCATAAGGAACAGATCAAGACCATTCTGAATCACTTAGATGAGCTCCCTCTTGAGCGCATTGAGCATATGGAAGATAAGATAGAAGGTCTTGGTAATGGTTGGGTAATCATACAACGAGATTTTGACCAACTAGAAACCGAACTTCAAGAAGCCCGTACCCAGATTTCTGGATTTCAGAAAGAGCAATAAGGCATGACGATGAGATTGTTCTTGCTCGCGTCAGGATTTCTACTCTGGAGATGATCATCGAGGATATTCAGGTTCGCCACCGATCAGATATGAAGAGTCTTCTGGACAAGATCCATAAGCTCAAGAACCACAAGGGAGGACCACCAGACTACTAGACTAGATCCTTATCATTTACAGCTTTTGTTAGAATCCAACCACTGGACGTGTGGCATAAATAATGACACTTGTCAAATTTTGACTATGTAAAATATGTAGACAAGTTGTTTATGACTTAATACAGTGGTGATTCCATTATACCTCGCTGTTTCATGATACCGATTTATGTATGTCGTGGTTGTCTATCCTATGTCATGTATTACGATGACTCATATCTTTCTCGGGATTATATTGTACTTTTACCATCCGGTGTTCTCTAAACTTTGTACCCAGGTATCATGGATATGATATAACCAAGACTTTGAGTATAATTTTTTTTTGAAATCTAAGACTTTCCAGATGAGTCTATCTTGGCGGAAGTTGATAACTCGTAATGGCATATACCACACCACTGGGAAGTGAACCAGTCCCGATAAACTTTATGAGTTGACCATCTCTGGAAGTCTTCAATTCCAAAATTTTCCGTTATATCCTGCAACGTAATATCAAAGAATGTGTATTTCTTTGTTAGAACTTGTATCAAATAAGTCATTGTCAAAATTTCCATACATTGTACAAATGACTTATGATATGATTCTTATTTTGTGTTGTCTTGTAAATGTTGATAGAATGGCTCCTAAGAGGACATCAACATCTGCAGCACCAGCCATGACTCAGGCCGCCATTAGGAAACTAGTTGCTGATAGTGTTGTCGCAGCTCTGGAAGCACAAGCTGCTACCATGGCAAATGCTGACAATACAAATAGGAACACCGAACAAGGTGAAACTCCTGTAGCAAGAAAATGTAGCTACAAAGAGTTTATGAGTTGCCAACCTTTCAATTTCAAAGGTACTGAAGGCGCTGTTAGCCTCATCCGCTGGTTTGAACGAACTAAATTGGTATTTTCCCGTAGTAACTGTACCGAGGACTACAAAGTAAAATTTGCTACTGGTACTTTAACTGAAGAAGCTTTGTCCTAGTGGAATTCATTCGCCCAGCCTATTAGAATAGAGGAAGCCTACAAGATCACCTGGTCTGAATTTAAAAAGCTCTTAATAAAGAAGTATTGTCCCCGAACAGAGGTCAAGAAAATGGAAGATGAATTTTACAATCTAACTGTAAAAGGAAATGATCTCAAGACTTACATTAGAAGATTCTAGGAATTGGCAATTTATGTCCAACTATGGTGCCAAATTCCGAGAAACTTATGGAATTCTTCATCGGGGGATTACCCAGGAGTATTGAAGGAAATGTTACCGCTTTAAAGCCTCAAACTTTGGAGGAAGCCAATGCCATAACCCAGAGGTTAATGGATCAAGTAACAAAGCACAATTCTGTACAAGGAACCAATGATCACAAACAAAAGTTTGACGATAGAAGAACCTTCACCAACAACAACTACCAAAATAACCGTAACAATAATAACAACCGCAATAATGATCACCAACAACAGCAGAATAGAAGGCAAGAAACCGTTAGGGCTTATGCTGCTACCTCAACTAAAAACAAAGGGTATACTGGAAGCCTTCCCCTGTGTAAGAAATGCACCCTGCATCACACAGGACCTTGCACTGTCAAGTGTTAGACTTGCAACAAGGTGGGTCATTTGACCATGAACTGCAGAAATAAAGGGGCAGCCACTGGAAGCAACCTGCAGCCAGTGTCAGTAACTTGTCATGCTTGTGAAGAGAAGGGGCATTACAAAAGTTAGTGCACAAAAGTAAACAACAGTGCCTATGGAAGAGCATACTTGCTGAGGGACAAGAACGCTCACCAAGACCCGAACGTAGTCACGGGTACGTTCCTTCTAAACCAACATCTAGCTAGAGTATTATTTGATTCAGGAGCCGATAAAAGTTTTGTATCCATATCTCTTGCTTCTATGCTTAATATCCCACCAATTACACTAGATACTACCTACGACATTGAAATGGCCGATGGAAACCTAGTAGGCACTAATACCGTTATCCAGGGTTGCACTCTGATTTTGCTAAACCAACCTTTCGAAATTGATCTCATGCCGATTAAACTCGGTAGTTTTGACGTCGTCATTGGTATGGATTGGTTATCCAAGTATCATGCTAGAATTATCTGTGACGAGAAAGTCGTCCACATCCCCATTGACGGTGAAACTTTGATCATCCGAGGTGATCAAAGTAAAACCCGACTAAGCCTCATATCCTGTATTAAAACCGAAAGATATATATCCAGGGGATATCAAGTTTTCATAGCCCAAGTAATGGAGAAGAAGTCAGACGAAAGACGACTGGAAGATATACCAGTAGTCAGAGAATTTCTGGAAGTCTTTCCTGAAGATCTACCCGGCCTTCCTCCGGTTCGCCAAGTAGAATTTCAAATTGATTTAATGCCAGGAGCGGCACCAGTAGCCCGAGCACCCTACAGATTAGCTCCTTCAGAAATGCAGGAACTATCTGACCAACTACAAGAGTTAGCAGACCGAGGTTTTATCCGACCAAGTACTTCGCCCTGGGGAGCTCCTGTCTTATTTGTTAAAAAGAAAGACGGATCTTTCAGAATGTGTATCGATTACCGGGAGCTGAATAAACTTACCGTAAAGAATCGTTACCCATTACCCAGGATTGATGATTTATTTGACCAACTTTAAGGTTCGAGTACTTACTCGAAATTTGACTTGAGATCAGGCTATCACCAACTAAGAGTTAGGGATGAAGATATTCCCAAGACTGATTTTAGAACGCGGTACGGACACTACGAATTCCAAGTGATGCCATTTGGTTTAACTAAAGCGCTTGTTGTGTTCATGGATCTCATGAACCGTGTGTGCAAACCATACTTGGATAAATTTGTGATAGTGTTCATCGATGATATTCTCATTTACTCCCGTAACAAAGAAGAACACATAGATCACCTAAGAATAATCTTGGAACTAATCAAAAAGGAGAAATTATATGCCAGTTCTCCAAATGTGATTTCTGGATCAGTATTGTGCAGTTTCTTGGGCACATAATTGATAGCCGAGGAATTCACGTTAACCCCGCCAAGATTGAAGTAGTTAAGAATTAGGCATCTCCTACCACACCCACAGAAGTACGCCAACTCTTAGGACTCGCCGGCTACTATCGGAGATTTATCAAAGATTTTTCGAAGATTGCAAAGTCTTTGACAGAATTAACCCAGAAAAACAAGAAGTATATCTGGGGAGAAAACCAAGAGTTAGCTTTTCAGCTGCTAAAACAAAAATTATGTGAAGCTCCAATCTTAGCATTACTAGAAGGAAACAATGACTTTGTCGTCTACTGTGATGCATCACATCAAGGTCTGGGAGCAGTGTTAATGCAAAGAGAAAAAGTTATTGCATATGCATCCCGACAACTTAAGCCTCACATAAACTTCTTTTCCCGAAGAAGAAGCAATGACGGTATCTGGGGAATAAGCATCGGCTAACTCTGTGCCAGCAGCCGCGGTAATACAGAGGATGCAAGCGTTATCCGGAATGATTGGGCGTAAAGCGTCTGTAGGTGGCTTTTTAAGTCCGCCGTCAAATCCTAGGGATCAACTCTGGACAGGCGATGGAAACTACCAAGCTGGAGTACGGTAGGGGCAGAGGGAATTTCCGGTGGAGCGATGAAATGCGTAGAGATCGGAAAGAACACCAACGGCGAAAGCACTCTGCTGGGCTGACACTGACACTGAGAGACGAAAGCTAGGGGAGCGAATGGGATTAGATACCCCAGTAGTCCTAGCCGTAAACGATGGATACTAGAACTATACCACACATGACCTCGAATTAGGAGCAGTTGTGTTCGCTCTTAAAATTTGGAGACACTGTCTGTATGGCACAAAGTGTACTGTGTTCACTGATCATAAAAGTCTTCAGCATATCCTTGATCAGAAAGAGTTGAACATGAGACAACGCTGTTGGCTAGAATTGCTCACAGATTACGATTGTGAGATTCGCTACCATCCTGGAAAGGCAAATGTTGTAGCAGATTCCTTAAGCCGGAAGGAACGAATCAAACCACTCCGAGTTAGAGCATTAGTCATGACCCTTCACCTAAAATTACCATCACAAATCCTCGAAGCCCAAACCAAGGCGATCAAAGAAGAGAACATCAAAGCTGAGAACCTACGAGGAATGGACAAAGCATTTGAAGTACGTCCTAATGGAACTCGTTGTATCAAGAATCGAAGTTGGTTACCACTCTTTGGTAATTTGAGGGACTTGATCATGCATGAATCCCATAAATTGAAGTATTCCATCCACCCATGTTCTGACAAGATGTATCAGGATCTAAAGAAACTCTATTGGTGGCCCAACATGAAGGCAATCATCACTGAGTATATTGGCACGTGTTTAACATGCTCTAGAATTAAAGCAGAATGTCAGAAGCCATCCAACTTACTGATACAACCAGAGATTCCTACATGGAAATGGGAAAAAATAACGATGGACTTAGTTACAAAACTACCTAAAATGTCAAATGGACATGACACAATTTGGGTCATTATAGACCGCCTTACCAAATCAGCACATTTTATTCCCACCAGAGCAACAGATAGTATGGAAACCCTTACAAGGTTATATATAAAGGAGATAGTCTCACGGCATGGAGTGCCGATATCTATCATCTCAGATTGTGACAGTCATTTTACATCCACATTCTGGCAGTCAATGCAGAATGCTTTGGGTACTCAATTAGATATGAGTACGGCATATCATCCCGAGACCGATGGACAAAGTGAAAGAACCATCCAAACACTTGAAGATATGCTTCGAGCATGTGTTATAGATTTTGTAAAAGGATAGGAAAGACACTTACCATTGGTAGAACTTTCTTACAATAACAGTTACCATGCCAGTATTAAGGCAACACCATTCGAGGCACTTTATGATCGAAAGTGTAGATCACCTGTCTGTTGGGCCGAAGTTGGAGATGTTCAACTCACAAGACCAGAGATAATCCATGAAACCACCGAAAAGATAGTTTAAATCCGACAACGCTTGTAAGCTGCAAGAGACCGGCAAAGGAGTTATGCAAATGTAAGGCGAAAGCCTTTGGAATTCCAAGTTGGAGATCGTGTTATATTAAAAGTGTCACCTCGAAAAGGTGTCATTCGATTCAGAAAGCAAGGAAAGCTTAACCCCCGGTACATTGGACCATTTAAGATCCTTAAAAGGGTCGGCCCAGTGGCATATAAATTTGAACTTCCTAAAGAACTCAGTAATGTCCACAGTACTTTCCATGTTTCTAATCTAAAGAAATGCATATTTGACGAATCTCTCGTCATTCCAATGAAAGAGCTTCGGCTCGACAACAAACTCAACTTTATGGAAGAACCAATAGAAATTATGGATCAAGAAGTCAAGCAACTGAGACAAAGTCGTATTCCTATAGTCAAAGTAAGATGGAACTCTAAAAGAGGACCGGAATTTACATGGGAACGCGAAGATCAAATTCGTGCAAAATATCCACATCTATTTTCAAACATCACTCCAACATCTAACTAAATCTCGGGACGAGATTTCTTTAAGGTTGGGAGACTATAACAACCCACAATTTTCTTCTATGTAATTATCCATCTATTAAATTAGATGCAATTTTCCTCAGTGTAATTTCCATCTATTAAATTAGATGCAACTATTTTCATGGAAAGATTTTTTCTTTATTCCATCCATAATGTAACGTAACTTACATTAAAAAAGTAAACGTGCTCACGCAACCTACCAATGCCAATTTCATCAACGTTTATATCAAAACCCTGTCAACATGTAATGTTTACATGCAAAACAAAAAGTACAAACTTACAAGGCATGTGTACAAATGTATAATGCATAAATTTTGAATATCTTTTCCCTCCTAAACCCTAGTACAACTCCTTTAAAGCTTTAGGTACAAGTCAATTAAGCACAAGATTCAAATAAGCTCATTTTCCATCCATTTTTCTGAGGTATTTCGTACCATCTTTCTAGCATAACTTACAAGCTTCCAATGCACAACATTTGAACTATATTAATCCTAAACCCTAACCCTAATTCGTTCTAGCCCTAATCCTAAACCCTAACCCTAGACGAAAACCCTAAAACCCTAAAACTAGTTCACCTAGTTTCGAACCAAAACCAAGCAACTACCCTCCCTCCACCTTGATCCACCACCTTGCTAGCCTCCTTGTCACCACCTAGCTAGCACCCTACCACCTTCATTACCACCTTGGGCTCCAAGGCAATAGAAATACCTCCATCACCTCCTTTGGTAACCGAAACCACCCCACCACCTTACACCTCTCCATACTAGCTCTCCTTAGTCACCTTAGCTATCCCTTGGCCACTACTTCAAGTTTACTTGGTCACTACTTCTCCTAAACTTGTTCCCCAAGTGTTTTTGAACATTATATATACATACATACATGTATACTTTCCAACTCACCTCAAAACTAAATCATATCTCTAAATCATGATTAAAACAAGTCCAGGGATGGATAAGAAAGAAGTATAAGCAAGTAGAAGCCAAGAACTAAGAAGGAAGCTCTTGATTCATCTCTTAATAGTATTCGGGTTGTGTTTTTGCTCCATTCGATTCATTTCATCATTTCATGTACTTGTAAGCTTTTTATCACGTTTAATAAGCTCTAGATATATTGTAGATCATGTATACACTTTGTTTTAATCATTTGATCAAGCTTAACTATGTCGAAAAACCTTAAACCAAATCAAATCCTAATCGAAACCCTAAAAACCCTAAAACCTTGATTTCATGTACTTAACAAGCTATAAGCCATAAGCTATTATAATAAGCTATTTCAATAAGCTCATTTATCATTTCTATAAGCTTGAAAACTAATCTTAAAGCCTTAAACCCATCGGGTTAATCTTTTTAAACCAAACGAACACGTTTTGGATTTTTAAGCTAATAAGCTCTTTTTACAAGCTATAAGCTTGTTAAAGCTTGCAAAACCAAACTTATTTTAGCTTATTGTGATAAGCTAAATGCGGCAAAATACTTTTGAGATTAGAAAATACAACTATTATGGATTTTGGACTAAATTCGTAAATGGTTTCATACAAAGGGGTATATATTGTAAATTTCTAAAACTTATAAGATATAACTAGAGGGGCTGAAAATGTCAATATTCTAAACTTGAAACCCCAAGGGCCTGTTTTGCTAACTTTCAAAGTTAAGGAGTTAAATGTTTAAAGATTTAAAGTAAAGGGTTAAATTTATAAATCAATATATACCAAGGGTATATATTGTCATTTTCATATTCTCAAGGGTATAAAATGTAATATATAACACCCCCATTTTGACATATAGCAGCATAAGCTAATCTGGGGTATTATTTCATAGTACAACAGTCATAATCATAGAAAACGAATCATAAAGAGACGTTTTAGAAAATTTAGTTATCATTCATTCTTTTATCAGAGTTTTTACAAACATAGGTCCCAAAATCTACATTAAAACATAAATTTGAATGATAACAGTTTAGCCATCTTCAAGTCCGTGCCACTCCGTGCCATGTGATGCTCAATTACCTGAGATAAACATGCTAAAAAGTCAACACAAAGGTTGAGTGAAATTCATAGTTTTATATTAAACAGTTTGAATACAAGTTATCATAACAGTGAGTTACGTTGTTATACACCCATATGTGTAATAATAGCAATGAGTACAATTATTATGGAAAACAGTATTATTGCCCTAAGCTCATGACACCGAGACTTTGAGATAATCAATAATCACAAGAAGTTGCCCCAACGGGTGCCTTTGCCAAACACCCGCATAGTGATTCAAATGAAGTGCGTTTGGTTACCAGAAAGTATAGGTACACCAACGGGGAAGTTCAGTCCCAAATAGATCTATTCACAGCATTCGCGCTTACTCCGAAAAGTAATTAACGGTTCATGATAGTGGGGTCTTAATGGCAAAAGTAAGGACTTAAAATATACATATTCAGGATAAGCATACAGTTGGAAAAATATCGTATTCAAGGGTTATAGCATGTTCCCATGAGGGTTTATGAACATTAAAGTATTTAAATGCGAGGCTATGAACTCACCCTTAATGGGGAAATCTGATTGATGGCAAAAGTATATCAAGTGAAAGTAACAGCTACGTCACGCAACCTGGGGTAATATGTCAAGTCTTAGTGTGATGGTTTATGTTTCAAAACTTCATAAAGTTTAACGTATTACTTTGATTTATTAATTTATGGAAATATTGTATCACTGTTCGGGCTATCATAATCCAGAGGCCATGTAGTATCGTTTGAGGAGTCAGGGCACTTTAAATCGTAAACCCAGCAAACTCGTCAAAACAAATACCCAAATGGAACCCCTCACATGAAATTCCCTAGTAACGTGATACGATAAGATTTTAAGTTTCTTCAAAAGCTAGTCGATGATAAATTACGATAATTATATAACGTAATTGTTTTATAATGCGTCGATCGTTGATTAATAGCGATAAATGTATTGGGTTTTAATAAAATTGAGTTTTATAATATTAATATATATTTTTATAATTTATATAAAAATATTATATTTTATATTTTTAAGTTTGCAAAAATGGCAATATATACCCTCGATTTATAAACTTTTACAAGTTTAGTCCTTTATATATAAAGTATATATAATTTAAACCTTTAACTTTGAAACTTGGAAAGATAGGTCCTTATAGTTATAACTTTAGGAAAATGACATTTTCAGCCCCTCTAGTTATAAATTTCAGAAAGTTATGATATATACCCCTATGCATGAAAATATTTGCAAATTAAGTCTAAAAATCCATGCAAGCTTATGTTAGGGTTCCAAATGATATTTGCAGGTTATAGCTTATTAGATCAAGCAAAAATAAGATGTTTTAACATAACAAAAGTTTAGAAAAATGATTCGTTAGCTAGAAAATCAAAACGGGTCGTTTTTAGGGTTTTAGTAAAAAACACATGGGTTTGAGGATTCAAGGCTTCAAACAAGAGTTTATATATGATCTAACAAACCTTATGAAAGATCTAAAACATAATATGAGCTTATTGAATAAGATTTTGAGCTTACTTGAGCTAAAATGGGTCGAAATGGGGTTTTTGGGTTCGTACGCCTAGAAAACAACTTTAAGGGCTTCTTTCTCTTGGTTCTTGGCTTCAATTATGATCTTGGGGCTTCTCTTGATCTTCTACTACTGCTAGGGAATGGCTAGAACTCCATTTAAGTGTGTGTGTTTGAGTTTGAAGGATGAAATGAAAGGGTGTGTATGTTTTGGCTTATATAGGGGTGAAACCAACTTGGTGCCCAACTTTCTTGGAGTAGTGGCCAAGGTGTAAGTAGAGTGGTGACTTATGAAGGCTATAGGGTGATTAGGATGAGCTAGAAAAATAGCTAAGCAAAGTGTCGGGTGTTAGAGGGGGTTCGGCTACAAGAAGGTGACAAGGAGGTGACAAGACTAACTTGGTGGCCAAGGGTGGTGATGGAGGTGCTTGGTTGCTTGCTTGGTGACATGGTGGTGAGGTCATAGAGGTGCTAGGATGCTAGGTTGGTTTAAAATGGGTCAAAAATAGAATAAAAGGGGTGTCAGGTTTGGTTTGGTTTTGGGTTAGGATTTTTGGTTTTAATTCGAGTTAGGGTTAGGGTTTAGGATAGCTTAAGGTTTAGGATTAAGGTTTAGCATTACGATTAGGGTTTAGGATTAAGGTTTAGGGTTTAGTTTTAGGTTTAAAATGAAATTAGGGTTTTAGGGTTTTGTTTAGCGTTTAGGGTTTTAGATTAGGGTTTTAGGATGACTTAGGGTTTAGGTTTAGGGTTTAGAAGTCATGCATTAAGTGTTTGTACCTTGTGCTAAAGTGATAGTAAGAAACTAAAGTGATTTAGGAGGTAAAATAACCTAGTTTGGTTTTCTTGCATTATTGACTTATACATTGGGCTTTAGAAAGTAGTAACTCAATTTAGAAGGGAAACGATATTCAAATGTTGTGCATTGTATACTTGTACACATGCTTGAAGGCTTGCACATTCATTTTATATGTATACATTACATATAGTTAGGGTTTTGATATAAACGTTTAACGTTTAATGTTTGTTTTGACATAACGTTATAAATGGTACGTTAAATTGATAATGTAAATGAAATTAGAACATTGACTTGACATATTAAGGTGTTTACTTGATATAAACGTAGATAGAATTAGCATAGGTAGTTGCGTGAGCTCGTTTACTTTAGAAATGTAAACTATGTTACATAATGGAATAAAGCAAAAAAATTCCCTTGAAAAAGTAGTATTTAATATAATATAAGTGGAAATTACAGTGATGAAAATTACGGGTTGTTATAGGTAATTATTTGTACAAACGGATTGAAAGAGAATTTTTAGTACAAATGCCATACACTTAAGTTCACTCATTTATAATTTTTCATTATTACCATCATACAAATAAGTCTCTAGACTTCTTTCGATTTGTAAATTGTTCACTCGATTATTTACAAACATCACTCCATCATTCAACTAAATCGCGGGATGAGATTTCTGTATGGATGGGAGACTATAACAACCCGTAATTTTCATCAATGTAAATATCCATCTATTAAATTAGATGCAATGTACTATCCATCTATTAAAGTATATACTACCTTTTTACAAGGAAATTTTTTGCTTTATTCCATTATGTAACATAGTTTACGTAACTAAAGTAAATGAGCTCACGCAACCTACCAATGCCATCTATATCTATGTTTATATCATGTAAACATCCTAATATGTCAAGTCTATGTTTAAATATCATTTTTACCATGTATGTTATCCATTTAATGTACCATTTACAACGTTATTGCAAAACAAGCATTATACGTTAACGTTTATTCCAAAAACCCTAATTACAGGTCAAAACAAGTGTACAAATGTTTAAAGCATGTGTACAAGTTACAATGCCAAACTTTTGAATATCTTTTCCCTCCTAAACCCTAGTACAACCTTCTAAAGCTCAATGTATAAGTCAATTGTGCATGAAATACAAATTAGGTCATTTTACCTCCTAAATCATGTTTATATCTACCACTTTAACACAAGGTACAAACACCCAATCCACAAATCCTAAACCCTAAACCTAATCCCTAAATCCTTCTAAACCCTAATCCTAAAACCCTAATTCATCTAACCCTAAACCAAAAACATAAAACCATAGCAAACCCATTACACCTTAAACTAGTTCATAGTTTTTAGAATCTGACCTGTTAATAAAACATAAGATCTGGGCAAAATTAGTAGGTTCTGGGTATTAAGTAAAAACACTAGGTTGTAGCCATATGTCTTGTGATCATTTTGTCGATTGAATCACCCTAATTTGACGTCGGATGAATTCGTTATAGCTGAAATGGCAAAGGTGCGCAAATTCTGCACACTTGTAGTAAATGACTGTTATCTCTAGATTCTTTATAGTATCCCCTAAATATGTAAAACTAAAAGTTGTAGAGGACTCAAATATCTAACCATGCTCACTAGTTTGAGGTTGATTGGAATTACGGTTTGTAAATGGCAACCAAATTACCGGGACTGATGTTAGCCATGTATAAACTAAATAAACACCTCAAGCTTCTCCATGACTCACCATCACCTTCATCACCATGACCTCACCACCACATCACCATCACTCCAACACCTTACAAGCACCTCCATCACCTCCTTGTAAGCTACTACCACAAGTTGCACACTAAGTAAGCTACTGGTTACCATCTTTGATTTTCAAACCATCACCACCTCCCTACACCTCACCCTAGCTTTCTATTAGTCACCATGACAGCCCTTGGCCACCGCACCAAGTAATCTTGGTGCCTACTCTAAGAAAACTTGGCCCCTAAGTCATTTGAGCCCTATATAAGCCGAACACACACATACACTTTCATTTCATCCTCACAACTCTTTTCCACCTTAAATCTAAGTTCAAACCAAGTTTTAGAAAAAGTAAGGAAGCCAAGGAAGAAGTAGAAGGTCCCTAAGATTAGAATAGAAGCCAAGAATCAAGATAAAGAAGCCATTGAAGGCGTTTCTAGGCGTACGAACCTAAAAACCCATTTCAACCCATTTTAGCTCAAGTAAGCTTATAATCTTGTTCAATAAGCTCATAATCTATTTTAGAATGTTCATAATACTCTTAAGATCATATATAAACTCTGGCTTGAAGCCTTGAATCCTCAAACCTGTGTGTTTTTTATTAAAACCCTAAAAATGACCCATTTTGATTTTCTAGCTAATGAATCCTTTTTCTAAACTTTTGTTATATTAAAACATCTTATTTTTGCTTATTATAATAAGCTATAACCTGCAAATATCATTTGGAATTCTAAAATAAGCTTGCATGGCTTTTTGGACTTGATTTGTAAAGTATTTCCATACAAGGGGTATATATCGTAACTTTCTAAAATTTATAACTAGAGGGGCTAAAAATGTAATTTTTCTAAAGTTATAACTATAAGGACCTATCTTGCCAAGTTTCAAAGTTAAAGGTTTAAATTATATATACTTTATATATAAATAACTAAACTTGTAAAAGTATATAAATCGAGGGTATATATTGCCATTTTTGCAAACTTAAAAAATAGAGATAAATAGTTTCATATAAATTAATAACATATATATCAATATTAAAAGATCCGATTTTATTAAAACCTGACACAATTATCGTTATTAATCACCAATCGACGTATTATAAAACAATTACGTTATATATTTAATGTAACTTATCATCGACTAGCTTTTGAAGAAACTTAAAATCTTATCGTATCACGTTACTTAGGAATTTCATGTTAGGGGTTCCATTTGGGTATTTGTTTTGACGAGTTTGTTGGGTTTACGATTTAAAGTGCCCTGACTCCTCAAACGATACTACACGGCCTCTGGATTATGATAGCCCAAACAGTGATGCAATACTTCCATAAATTAATAAATCAAAGTAATACGTTAAACTTTATGAAGTTTTGAAACATACACAATCACACTAAGACTTAAGATAATTCCCCCGGTGCATTACGTTACGATGTTTACTTTCACTTGATATACTTTTGCTATCAATCATATTTCCCCTGTTAAGGTGAGTTCATAGCCTCGCATTTTAAATCTTTTGAATACTTTATAAACCCGCGAGGGGATACATGCTTAAACCATAAATGCAAGTGTTTTTCCAACTGTATGCCAGATATATTATTGCCTAAGTACCTTCCACTGCCAATATTTCTTAATCATGAACCATTAGTCACTTGTGAGTGAACGCGAATATTGTGGATAGATCTATCGGGGAGTGACGACTCCCGTTGGTGTTCCTATACTTTCTGGTACCAATAGCACTGTATTTGATTATAATGGGTAACTTTAGCAAGTTACCTTTCCACGAGGACATTTGTTCCTCAACCATTGTCACTACGGTGATTTCCAAGTTAACGTATTGATATCATGAGCTTAGGGCAATAATATTGTTTTTCCATAATAATTGTATATGCAATTGTTACAAACTATGGGTGTATAACAACGTAACGCACTATGACTTGTATTCAAACTATTTATCATAAACCTATGAATTTCACTCAACCACTGTATTGATCTTTTTAGCATGTTTATCTTATGTAATTCAGCAACTTATGGCACGGAGTAGCATAGACTTGAAGATGGCAAAACTGTTATCATTCAAACTTTAAGTTTTCATATAGATTTTGGGACCTCTTTTTGTAAAACTCTGATTATAATATACAGAAATACTAAATTTTCAAAACGTCTATTTTGAGTTGTTTTCTATGATTATGTCCTGTTGTACTATGAAGTAATACCCCAGATTAGCTTCCACTGCTATATTTGTCAAAATGGGGGTAGAAAAAGCTTACAACTTGAAATGGGTCGAAATGGAGGTTTTTGGTTCGTGTAGCTTGGAGACGAGTTCTATGGCTTTGCTAATGTTTTAGGTTGTTCATAAACTCTATTAGATCAGGAAGGAACTCTTTGTTAAAAGCCTTGAACATCAAACCCATGCGTTTTTGGTTAAAACCCTAAAAATGACCCATTTTGATTTTCTAGCTAACGAATCCTTTTTCTAAAACTTTTGTTACGTTAGAACATCTTATTATAGCTTATTTTAATAAGCCATGACCTGCAAAACTCTCTTGGATTTCAAAAATATCATTATTATGGTTTTGGGACTTGTTTTGCAAATAAATCCCAAGCAAGGGGTATGTATTGTAAATATTTTAGAAATTATAACTAGAGGGGTTAAAAATGTCATATTCCTAAAGTTATAACTATAAGGACCTATCTTGCCAAGTTTTTAAGTTAAAGGTTTAATGTATATATACTTATTATATAAAGGACTAAAATAGTAAAAGTTTATAAACCAAGGGTATATATTGCCATTTTTGCATTCTTAAAGGTATAAAATGAAATATTTTTATATTAGTTATAAAAAATATATATTAATATTATAAGAATTTATTTTATTAAAACCCGACACATTTATCATTATTAATCATCGATCGACGCATTATAAAACAATTACGTTATATATTTAATGTAACTTATCATCAACTAGCTTTTGAAGAAACTTAAAATCTTATCATATCACGTTACTAGGGAATTTCATGAGAGGGGTTTCATTTGGGTATACGTTTTGACGAGTTTGCTGGATTTACAATTTAAAGTGTCTTGGCTCATCAAACGTTTACTGCATGACCTCTGAATTATAATAGCCCGAACAGTGATACAATATTTCCATATATTAATAAGTCAAAGTAAGATGTATGTTAAACTTTATAAAGTTTTGAAAACATAAACAATCACACCAAGACTTGACATATTACCCTCAGGTTACGTGACGAGGCTGTTACTTTCATTTCATATACTATTGCCATAAATCAGATTTCCATGTTAAGGTGAGTTCATAGCCTCGCATTTTAATCTTTTGAATGTTTTATAAACCCGCGAGGGGGATATATTCTTAATTATTTTTAATATACACAAGTACTTAAAACTGATATTGTGAGTTCATAGCCTCGCATTTCAATCTTTTGAATGTTTTATAAACCTGCGAGGGGGATACATGCTTAAACCATGAAAGCAAGTGTTTTTCCAACTGTATGCTATCCAGATATATTATTGCCTAAGTACCTTCCACTGCCAATATTTCTTAATCATGAACCATTAGTCACTTGCGAGTGAACGTGAATATTATGGATAGATCTATCGGGGTGTGACAACTCCCGTTGGTGTGCCTATATTTTTGGTACAAATAGCACTATATTTGACTTAATGGATAACCTTAGCAAGTTACCTTTTCACAAGAACATTTGTTTCTCAACCAATGTCACTACGTTGATTTCCATGTTAACGTATTGATATCATGAGCTTAGAGCAATAATACTGTTTTTCATGATAATTGTATGTGTTGTAATTATTACCACTTATGATAACTTGTATATGATTATTACTATTTATGGGTGTATAACAACGTAACCCACTTTATATGATGACTTCTATTCAACTATTTATCATAAACCTATGAATTTCACTCAACCTTTGTGTAGACCCTTTAATATGTTTATCTCAGGTAATTGAGCAACCTATGGCATGGAGTAGCATTAGACTTGAAGACGTCCAAACTGGTTATCATTCAAAATTTATGTTTTCATGTAGATTTTAGGACCTCTGTTTTTATAAAACTCTGATTATATTGAATGATAACTAAATTTTCTAAAATGTCTTTCTATGAGTGGTTTTCTATGATTATGTCTATTGATCTATGAAGTAATACCCCAGATTAGCTTCCGCTGCTATATATCAAAAGTAAGGGTGTTACAGATTGGTATCAGAGCTCATGGTTATAGAGAACAAAGGTAAAATCTAAACTATAGCTACTTTTTCCATCCAAGAAAGTCCTTCGTGCCACTGTAGTTTCCAGAATAGTATGTGTAAGAAATTTCCATGGCAGATAATACTCAACCTTTGTGTTGACCCTTTTAGCATGTTTATCTTAGGTAATTGAGCAACCTATGGCACAGAGTGGCATTGAACTTGAAGACGTCCAAACTGGTTATCATTCAAACTTTATGTTTTCATGTAGATTTTGGGACCTATGTTTTTGTAAAACTCTGATTATATTGAATGATAACTAAATTTTCTAAAACGTCTTTCTATGAGTCATTTTCTATGATTATGTCTATTGATCTGTGAAGTAATACCCCATATTAGCTTCCGCTGCTATATGTCAAAATAAGGGTGTTACAGATTGGTATCAGAGCTCATGGTTATAGCGAACAAGGGTAAAACCTAAACTATAACTACTTTTTCTGTCCAAGAAAGTCCTTCGTGCCATTGTAGTTTCCAGAATAGTATGTGTAAGAAATTTCCATGGCAGATAATACACTACTATTATATTATATATAAATTACTTATGTTATTTCCACTGGGTTGTTATATAGTCATGTCTTTCCCACCATCCTATTATTATCCTATCTGATTCCGATGTTGAGGATACTTTTTCCTTTACACACTCTCCTGATTATATCTCGACATCATCGAACTATTTTCTAACCTCACCGAGAAACACCTCTCCTAACTTTTCAGATGATTTAACTAAGGTTCTTTTAACCTCACTAGCCCTCTCACCTTTTTATGATGACCTATATATGAAGGTCGTGCAAGTACATGATGCTACTGATAATGAATTACCTATTCCACCACAAGCTCCTATTGCTCCACCGACTATTTTGCCTATATCTCTAGTGTTATCACTATCACTAATGTTTGATTTTCGATATTTCTTTCCTCCTAAAAAGATTTCACCACCTAGAGACACTAAGACTCTTGTTAGATCACCCATACCATACATCATCTCGCAACGTTTCATCTTCGAAGCACGACTTAGATAACTAAACTAATTTTATCACTCCTCTAATTATGAAGAACAATGACAACTGCGAATCAAGGAATGAGCGTTGAGGAAATTGAGCAGATTGTAGCCTAGCGAGTGGCTAATGCTAATGAGATTATTGCCATCTATGAGACTAAGACCCAAATGACTCAAGAATTAATAATCCAGACTAAACAACAGGAAAAGAAGGTAGCAGGGAATGCTAGCAACAAGAGGAAACGGGAAGGTAACCATAACAAAGGCTCGAGTCAACAAAACAAAGAGCATAAGGTGCTTAGAGCATAGACTACTAAGCCAAGCAACAAGAAAGTCTATGCTAGGACTCTTCTATTATTCAATAAATGCAAATTTCATCACAATGGCTAGTGTACAGTAAAAAGCGTAAACTGCAAGAGAGTTAGCCACTTGACCCGAGACTGTAAGAGTCCTGCTACTACTAACAATCAAAGGATCATTACTTGCTATAAATGTAGAAATCAAGGGCACTACAGGAGGGATTATCCAGAGTTAAAGAATCGAAACCATGGAAACCAAGCTGGAGATACTGAAGCATGTGGATTGATGTATGCTTTAGGAGGAGGAGAAATCGATCAAGACCCTAACAACATGGAAGTTGATATCAATGCATAAAGACAAAATCTTCTCGCCTTGCCTAGTGAACTTCAAGTTGGAACTATCTTAGGATCTATTTTCTTTAGGAATTCTCATTGTACTGTGCGAATAAATTTCAAGTTATCTATCAAATCAATGTGTTGTGAAAATTTTTGTCAAACTTACTTAAATTCTATACTTATTCATATAAGACACTCCCATTAATATTATGAAATTATAACACTATTTTGACGAAAATAAGCACCGCATCATTAATCCTCAATTATATGGTATGTGTTTAATTACACATACCTTTGACCACTAAAAAAAGACTTAAATGACCAAAAACATACCAAAAATACATCGTATTTGTATGTTTTGCATTTGTATTATGCAGGTAATGGATGTCCAAGAAGAGGACAAAATCGAAGCCAAAACGACAAAACCGAGCACGAGAACGGAAAGACCATGAGAAGTACAAAAAAAAGACAAAGTCAAAGTCAAAGTCAACCCCAGGAAGTGCCATTGGAAAAAGCATTGAAAACCGAACCCGAAAACCTAAATTGTCAAAAGTGGGCCCACCTGTACCCACCTAGTAGGCCCGGGTCAGCCCACTTATATATTACAAACCTTAAAAACTCCAAAAAAGCCCAACACTTTTTTAATTACACTCGGCCCAAGTCCTAGGCCCAAACAACACTTATAAACTTGTTAACTGTTACCTCTTTTATCCTTTACACCATTAGTCCTCTAAGGACTAATGGTGCAAGCATTTATAAACCCTCAAGGACCAAATTTGCAAAGCTCAAGGACTATGGATGCAATACAACTATATAAACTCAAGGGCCATTCTTGCCATTTTCCAAACTTCAAAAGGGGCGCGAACATTGTTCATTATCTCCCAAATCGTGTGTCTTGTCCTGTACACCAGATAAAACAATATTCTCCTTTCCTCTCCACCTTGTCAACCAACCCCTCTGCATACCTCATATGGGTTTATTGCCACTTTGACAATCCCCTAACCCCCTATTCGTCCAAGGAACAAGACAAGAAATCAATGGTGAAGATCAAGAGACTTGGGGACTACTTAATTTTAATGGCTATGATGAGACTTTGAAGGCTCTCACACAACAAACACACCCGCAAGAGCTCTTACAAAGAAAGCACAAGACCTAGAACCTTTATTTGCTTAGTATAAATAGATGTCATTTGTAAGCCCTTGGGCACTTAGTTTTTAGTTTTTTTTTCAGCTTATATTAGTCTTAAATTAGCTTATTGTAATTTCTTTGTACTCAGATTTGAAGTTTAATGAAAGCTTAGTTTTATTAAAATCTTGTTTTAAGTTAAAGTGTTTAATGTTTTTAAACTGTTTTATAAGCTCACAAAAGCTCTTTTTATAACATTCTTAAGCTGTTTACTTAAGTCTTACAAACTCTTTCATAGTTTGTAAGGTTTAAGCTTATTTCACCAAAAATAACTCAAAATGCTCAAATGGAAGATAAGCCAAAAAGGGAAGGGCTTATTGCTGTCACTAGCTTATCTTTGATAAGCTAGAGCTTGTAGATAAGCTCTTTTGAGCTCATTTGCCCTGTTTAAGCAAGGGCTTTGTAAGTCTTCATTTTTCCATTTTTAGCTTATTTACTATTCAACTGCTTATTTGATTGCTTATATTTTCTTATTTATGTTTTGCTTATGATGTTTGGTGCTTATCTTGCTTAGTTTGTAGTTTAAAAGTTATTTGTGCAAGTTTTCTTTTAAATATGTCATTTTAAGCTTAAAAACTAGCACAATCTATTTTAGCTTATTTGATTGCTTATTAGTTGTTTAAATATGCTTAATATTGCTTATTAGTCTTGTTAATCATCTGGTCTTTGTAAAGTTTTTGGCTTAAATAGCTTCTATCTAGTTAAAAATACCAAATCAGAATTTAAAGGGGTGTTTGGTTTAACTGTTTTTGAAGGTCAAAATGGGTCAAAATGAGTTTTTACTCTTGGGTCAATTTAGTTTAGTTTAGATTAGTCCAAAAATTCACTTTGTTTAAGTTTTTAAGTGTTAAAACTCAAAACAAGGTTTTAAGAGCTTGTGGTTTGAATCTGTGAGCTTAAAGCTCATTTTATTTGTTTATTTGATTATGCTTTTGAATCTTATGAAATTTTTAATGTTTATGTGTTTGTGCAAGTCTTAAAACAACTTAGAATCAAAGTCTAATAGCCTGCATTGTTAGTTTAGTTATTTACCAATTCTGTCAAAAATTGCTAAGTGTTCAAAATTTTGAGAAAATGCTTTTTCAATTACTTTTTGTGGCTTATGCTTTATTTCAAAATGCTTTTTGATTGATGATATAAGTTCTTTGAGGTCCAAAGTTAATCTGTTTGTGGGTTATAAGTTCATAAGGTTCTGTTTGCTAGCTTATTTTTAAGCTCAAAAGTAGTGTTTTGTTAAGATTGCAAAAAAATTTCTAAGTGTCAAATCTAAGTGAACTAGCTTTTTCATTAAGCTTTTTAAGGGCTTATTTGAATTTCAAACTGCTTTTTGATTGTTGATTTAAGTAACTTTTTGGCCAAGCTTTTTAGTGGTATAATCCACTAAGCCATAAGGATCTGTTTGCTAGCTTATTTTTAAGCTAGAAAAGTCCTTTTTTGGCTGTTTGCTTAACAGTTTGGCCAAAAAGCTTATTTGCTTATTTGAGCCTCTCAGCTTATTGTTTTTGCTTATTTTAGGATTAGTATTGCTTGTTAGGTTAGTTTAAGTCCATTTTAGCTTATTTCCTTCAGTTTAGAGCTTATTTAAGCTTGTTTGCATTTTAGCTTAAAAATGTTAATTTTTAAAGCTTTTTAATTATTATGTCATTCTAGCTTATTTTAATTGTTTATTTTTGTTCAAAAATGCTTTTTAGATATGGCCTTTTAACTGTCTTAGCTTATTTCTCTTTTTAATTTGCTTATTTGTGCCCAAAGTGCTTAACAGTTAAGCAAAAGGTTACTTAGTGTAAAAAGCTCTTTCTGTCACTTTAACAGCTTATTTCTATGCTTATTTGTGGCTTATATAAAAAGTGGTTTTGTAAAAATTGCTTATTTTTAAGTTTTCTAAAAAGTTGTAAAAAATGGCATTTAAAAAACATTTGGGAGTTGGGGGAAGTCCCAGGTGAGCAAGACTCGAACCCGGGACCTCAACACCCCCCCCCCTCCCTCAACCAAATGTTTTAACACCAACACACACTACCACTCGCCCTTGGGTCTTTTTCGGTTTTATCTTGCAAAATTAATTAGTTATACACGTTTTGAGCCCATTTGCTTAATAAGCTGTTTTAGCTTATTTAACTGCTTATTTGATAAGTTGTTTTCTCATCCTTATTTTTATTAAATTCTTCACTGTTCAATGCACTTTTTAAGATTTTTTCAGATTTTTTATAATTAGCTTAGTATTTTTAATCACTCAATTTCATTAAAATCATTTTTAATTCATAATATATTATAAAAAAGTCAAAAAAATCTAATTCTTTTTTAGAAAAATTTCTTTTATCATTAAGGACTTAGGAAAATTAGATTTGCATTCGTAAGGTTAAAATTGTAGATTTTGAATTTTTAAAGAACGAGATTGAATCTCGTTCACAT